>JAOXYD010245205.1:0-16798 GCA_028565735.1 Pinacopodium congolense
AGTCCATGTGGGTCCTTGTGCTAGATGGGTGAGTCCATTCCATGAACTAGGTCCATGGGGGTCCATGCAGCTTCAGTCTATGCGGCAGGTGAGTGAGTCCGTTCTCCCTTGCAGATGGGTTTAGGTCTTGGACTTGGAGCAGCTCACGTGTTGGTGAGTCCATGAGCAGTAGCTGAAGGCTTGGTCTGGACATAACTTTTGGTCCTTGGTCCAGCAGTTGAAGTTGGCTCCTTGGACCATTTGACCAGGTTTTGACTCATTGACCAGATGCTGGCCTGATGTTGGACTCATTTGCTTCATTCATTTGAATTTTAATCTTCTTTTTTCTTTTTTTTTTCAACTTTAATATACCCTACACAATAAATAAATACACTAATAAAATTTGATTCTAATCCAAAATCAATAATTAAATAATAAAACATAAAATATAAATTAAAATAATAAAATAATCAAAACTTACTCCAAATTAATATGAAATATAAACAAAATAATAGTGAAGATCATACTAAACAAAAACACACAAAATAACTTTTTAAACACAATAATATCAACCTAATATACAAGATACACACGCCAAACACTTAGCAAAACACACAATAAAGCACAATTATCAACAAATTGTTGTTGTACATTAACTTTCAGTTTGAATTTGGACAAAACTTCCATATTTTTATTCTAATCTCCAACTTTAAGCTCCATCCTGCAAAGTAAATATAATAACACATAAATGAAATATTTAAGTACTAAAATAAGTGTTAAATTAACATCAAATAAAATTAAAAAATACTATAAATTTAACCCCTAACAGGGTATAACTGAAGCAAATTGAATTGAGGACCTATATCTTAGACCATCAATGGTAGTTAAAGCTTCTAATAAATGGCGTCATTAATAATTCCAAAAATTTTGTTAAAGTCCTGAGTATAGATCCTTTAACAGTGGTTAAACGAACTACTTTTATGGATTGTTAACTACTGTTACATGCACTGTAAATTAAAAAGGACAAATATGACTTTTACCCATTCTTATCTTTACCCTAATTAGAAAGGGTATAAAAGGGGTCAAAAGAAGCAAAGAGCAACAAACTTCATCCTCCTAGAGCCTCTATGTATTTTCCATTGATTTGCTTCATGTTCTTAATGTTTTAAGTTAGGTTTTCATGTTGTTTTATGTTTAATATGTTTAGTTTAGTTGTTATGGGTTTAATGAAGCTTTATTTACAATTATTTTAGTGATTCTGTAGTTGACATCATGTTTTTGGATAGCACATTATACTTGGTTTTGATTTAGGATTATTATTACTGTTTAAACCTTGAATATTGCTGATTAATATTTGAATATTTGATTCTATCATATTATTTTAATTATTACAGCATGATTTCAGTAGTTATATATCGAATTGTTCTAGTTTTAATATGTATGGCAAATTTTTTAAGGGTCAGAGGGTATTATAGGTATGATAGGAAGTATAATGTGAGAATAAAATTGAGTTTTCACTGATATTGTGTTTTTAGGATTAGATTGAATTAGAACTTTGTTTTAATATTAAATAATTATGAGTTATTTATAGGTTTAATCACATTATTAATAATTTCTAATTTGACTGCAAGGTTTGAGTTTTTGATACATACTTTTCATTAGCAAATTCCAAAAGCATTATAAGTGAAACTTAGTCGATTCTTCAAAGTTTTTAATTCTCTAAGATATATACTCTGAATTTGTGCAATTTTGGCTTAGATTAGTCATTCCCTAATACTTAATGCTATTATGCCAATGAATCTACAATGCTTGTTCTAGGTTATTACATAGTTAAGGATATTTTCAAAACTTGTTGAATTTACCTAGTCTAAGAGAAACCTAGGATGCAAGAGGTCATCTATGTCTATAGGTTGATGTCTTAGCTAAAACACAATTTATTTAGATTTAATGATCAATTTTCCTCCTCAAAATCTGGATAATATCTTCTACCCACTTCATTAGTATTGTTATTTGATTCTTTATACTTTGCTTTATTGTTTCTATACTTTCATTTCTTTATTCATACTTTCATTTATTTAAATTTCATAGCATCAAGGTTTTTTTTTCCACAACATTAGAAATAACATTCACACTCTAGCTCTTTGTGAATTGACCCTAACTCACCTTACTATATAGTTAGGAATTTATGTTATTATTTGGTAGCTTGCAATAGGTTTACCAAAAATTTTGGCATCGTTGCTAGAGAGCTAACGTAGTATTTTATTGTTTCTTGCATTGTTTTTGTTTTTGTTTTTAACTTTCATCAGTTTACTTTTCATTTTGTATTTCCCATAGTCCTTTAAGACACTCCAGATTGCAAAAATTTATGGCGAAGAGTAGAGGCTGCTTCTTTCTCCTTTTAACCTTTTTTTATTTTCTCCTATTTCATGTCCTATGAGGTGGTAAATAAAAAAAATGCACCTTTCTAAGAGTGGGAGATCATTATCATCTGAGGAAGAGGTCAAAGAGAATTTAGAGGAGTCTATAAAAGAAGTAGAAGAGAATGTGGAGCCACATTAGTGCACTTTAAAGGAGCTTGCAACTCCAAAGTTCAACCCCAACTTGCTTTATATAAATTATCCTGATGATGAGCCTGAAGCTAAAATCTTTTACAAATTTTTAGACACTAGCTCATTGGTTCCAGTTACATCACAGATCTAAACAAGTTTCTCAAAGAGTTTTACATTACACTTCTAGGCATGAAGCCAACTAAAGTCATTATGGATCAACTCAAGATGAAGGCATCCCTTTTTGCTTTAATAGATGCAACCAAGGCATAGCTATACGATTTACTAACTGGATTAGTTACCACTTAGGAGTAGATGCAGAAAGTTTTCTTAGAGAACTACATACCTACCTCGAGAGAAATTAACATCTAAAAGGAGATCTACGGCATTAGGCAAGATGCAGCAGAGTCATTACAAATGTACTAGGAGCACTTCAAATAGCTTTGTAACAACTATCCAAACCATCACATAAGTGAACAACATTTCATTCAATGTTTTTATAAGGGTTTGATGCTTTTAGACAGGAATATGATTAATACTATGAGTGGTGAAGCTTTGGTAGATGGAACGATAAAGGATACAAAGAACTTGATCGTGACAATAATTACTATTGAGGCAATAGAAATGGTCTTTCATCAACAACAGAGCAGCTTAAGGAAGTTTCCATTTCAAAGTTATAGCAATAGGTATCCAATTTGACCTCTTTAGTAGAGAAAGCAGTAGTGGGCAAGGGCCTAGCTAAGTTATGTGGCATTTTGTTGCGGTCTATCTAGAAGCAAAATAATTTCAATTTTTAACCTAAACCAAATCAAACACAAGTACACCTTATTAATAAGCAATATAAAATGGAGTTAACGGAGTATCGTACCTAAGGGACCAAATTGTAAAAATATCAAATTAAACAATGTGCAATTACCTAGATAACCAACGTGCGATTTATTCAAAAAAGAATTAAAATGAGCCAAAAATGAAATATGCAATATGCAAATTATGAGAGAAATGTGACTAAACTTTACCAAAGGACAAAAACTAACTAAGGCTTCAGATTTTGATGGGTTAATCCCTTAAAGTTAATGGTGGTGAACAATTTAGAATTTTCTTCACTCAAACAAGACACAACTAATGTTCATGAAAATGTCTTTTATTTTTTAAACTTAAAATATCTATTTGATTCATAAATACTGTGGAACAAAATGCATTAATCACAAGAAGCCTAAGATTTAAATTTGTTAATCCTAGGAATCCTCACACAAACCCTAAACTTGGTCTACTGTTAGGTTTAAGTATGTTACGTAATTGATTTTCCAGAAATTAAACACCAATAGTTATGAATTCAATTACCTAAGGCTCTAATCTAGGAGATTAAGTTAAGTTAGGCAAAATAAGTATTTAATTAGGATAAAAATAATTTAACACAATCTGTCATAACCTAATTGTTACCCTAACCTTAGGAAAAAACAAATCACTCACACATATTTATCAATAGAACACAAGTTAAGGTCATAACAAAAGTTTCAATTAAATGAAATTATAAAATAAAGTCAATACAAGTGTTAAAACAGAAAATACAAAAAGACCAATAAGAAGATGGGCATTCCCTAAAGATTTATACACCAAATCTCCATTTGAAAGCTCCTTAAAACATAAATTAAATTGATGATGAAAGTTTTATACAAAAATATAAAAAAACCTAACTATGATGATATATATCGATAATTTGCATTGAAAACTTTGTAAAAATGACATAAATAATTGTATTTACACTCCTGCAAGTGGTTACTAGGGTTTTAAAATGATTAGGGAGTGATTTGGTTAAGCTTTCCTTGAAAAATAGCAAAAACGACATGTAACAGTGACTTAAACAGTGGTTTGATCATCTACTAAATAGCATCATTTTTGTACCACCATTTAGGTCTAGAACATGACTTAAATGATAGTTCATTAGGAGAAAAATAGCATCGTTTAGATGCCCAATAACCACCGTTTAGCTCTCTGATCTGCACTTCCCTTGCTACTTTTTACTCCAATTCTCTACTAATTCCTCCAATTTAGTTCAGAATCATTACACACCTAAAATTAGGAATAATAACTCTCAATTGGTGTGTTTTATGCATTAAAAAGGTTAAAACATAGCAAATAATGCATTAAAACTAATGTATTTTTATCCATTAACAATACCTCTGCACTTGAATTGTTATTGGTCCTCAAGAAACTCACTTAGACACTCAATTGCATGTCCTCTAAGGATGGTTAAAGGTTAATCAAGAAACTCAATATGACTTATGTTACTAAACATAGCTAATGCCAAATAACTCAAGCTTGATCATAGATAAATATATATGGTTGTGAAATATGATAAAAACCAATTAATTTACATGATACTAAATATTCAAGAAACTCAAATGAATTAGTATACAAACTTATTATAGAGTAACTCCTTAAGCCATTCCTTTAGTTCACTTATTAAATCATCAAAGATTCTAAGAAAGCGTGATGTAACAACTCATTCAGATCGATTCATAATTCAACTTGGTATACTTTATGTCAATTTTGAACTTCAACTCAAATTACAAAAATCAATCTAAAAAACACATTACTCAACACACTTTATTAGATGAGCATTATAGTTTTGGCCGGTAGGTCACTTAGTCCTTTAAAGTGAAAGTGCACAAGTTGTCAGACGCACCCCCGATTACTCAACCAAGTCACATAACACCAACTAGTTACTAACACCACTCTTTAAATCTAATGTTTTTATGGTCTAAAGTCAGTAGAGTGAATTAAACTTACTTAAATACTATTTTTTTATTTTTTTCAATTTTCACCAAAATGCATTCAAATATGAGATATCATAACAATCATTAAGCATCCATTTTTCAAGGTTATAAAATAAACCAAAAGTCCTTGTTCACTAATATCCATAACTAGTTGTATAGACTTTCAAATTCACTTAAATAGTCAAAGTCATCATGCATATTTTAAATTCTATTCTAAATTCATATGCAAATCCATTTATAACTTCTTTCAAGTTAGCATTATGAAAAAAAAAAGAATCGATTTCCATCATACATTCATAACCACGATTAAGAAAAACCCTGACCAAACAAGGGTTACTCAATACTAATTGTACCAACCATATGCATCATATCAAGATATACTAGCTAACATTTTACCAAACTTTGCATACATTCTGACTAAAATGATCAAGTTAGCTACAAAAATACTTGCAATAATCCAAGTGTGTATCACTCAACATGAATATCATCTCATTTCACCTACATTTTATATAAACATTATACCTAATGTTCATGCAATCAAAATAAAGGACATAAGGAAGGAAAAGAAAGAGGAAACTCCCTTGAAAAGGGGATCTACTGACTCTATGCAACCAATCTTTCAAAAATTTTAAAATAGCTCAAAACAACTAAAGGGCCATCCCATAAATAATGTTTCACTTCTAACAAAAATTGCTTCTTTTGAGAATAAGAAAAGACAAAAAGAAGAATATTACCAGTAAACTAGTTAACCTAATCAGCAAAGTAGGAAGCGATTATCATAGCCACGAGATGATCATTAGGAAAAGTCTTCTCGATATCATTAGTGGTCGCACTCTCCATGTTAGTTGCATCTAGCCTTGACAGATGATTAGTTATGAAGTTCTTAGCCCCCTTCTTATCTTTGAGGTTGATATCAAATTCTTACAAAAGTAGAATCTATTTAATTAGTCTTAGTTTACATCTAGTTTTTTCATAAAATACTTTAAAACTGCATGATCAGTGTAAATAATGACTTGAGAAAAAATCAAATAAGTTCTAAACTTATCAAAAACAAATACAATCGCCAATATCTCTTTCTTAGTGGTAGTGTAGTAGCATTGGACACTATTCAAGGTCTTACTTACATAATAAATAGGGTGAAGGAGCTTACTTCGTCTTTGACCCAACATAGCCCTCACTATAAAATCACTTATATCATACATTAGTTTAAATAGAAGGGACCAATAAGGAGATATAGAAGCAGTCACAATTTTTTCCTTTAAAAAATGAAAAGATGTCATGAAATTATCATCAAATTCAAACACATCATCTTTCTCAAGTAACTCAGTTAAAGGTCTAACAATCTTAGAAAATTCTTTAATGAACCAACGGTAGAAACCATTATACCTTAAGAAATTCCTAATGACAAAGCTGTTATACAAAAAGATCTCTTATACCACTTCTCAAAGAAGACATTTGTTGTTAGACAAAAAGCGTTTTTTTTTCCTAAGACAGATAGATCCATTTATCATTATCCATGCGTATTCCCATTAAGCCATCGAGATAAAAAATGAAAAGATGGGGAAGGAATTCAAGGTCAATAAGAATTGCATCAAGCCCTACTTTTATGGGTATTAATTTCATAATTTAAAGGAGAAGGAACTGAAACTCCAACTTATATGGATTGAGTTGTGATCTAGGTTCTAGCTAATGACCTTAAACAAGCACTTTTTAGGAGGCACCCCAACCATGTCCTTTAGTTTCCGTGTTTTTCTCTTTTCTAGATAAGTTTTGGTTTGTTCATTTGAGTGCTTTACTTGCTTTGTTTATAAATGGAAGATGAGCTGCAATCTTTTCCATAAAAGAATAACATGGCCTCCACACTTTAGTGGAGTACTTTTGTTCCCATGCCTTTTTGTTTTGGTTTTGTTTTTGGAACATTAAGGATAATGTCCCATTTAAGTATGGGGATAGGGAGCAAGTTTGAATTTCTTGCACTTAAATTATTATAAGTTTAAGGGTGATAATTTGAATGTTTTATCTTAAAATGATCTTGAAATTTAATTTGTTATTGATTGTGATACTTAAAAGTAATTATTTTTTAATTCATTGAACTTTGATCAACTCTTGAAATGATCACCAACTTCAAAATTTTTCATTTTTTTCTTTCTTTTGAGGGTTTCATTTGTTTTTATGAAGCCCATATGTAAAATGTTAAGATCTTAAGGATGTTTTGTATGGTTTATCATGTGAATTTGGAAATATTATGCCTAAATTATTGTGATAAGAATGCATTATAAGTGGTGCTAGTAGCCATTTAAGAGGGTGATCTAGCCTAGTAATCAGGGGTGTTTAAAACAAAATGTTTACCTTTGTATTAAAAATTGAGATGACATCTTAAATAAGTTTAAAAGGAGTATCCTAGTTAAATAAACGAGATCATTTATGACAAGGTGTTTGTCCTCAAGTAAAAAGGTTAGGTGACATTATACGTAATGCTCTAAGTTCAAATTATGTTATATTTTTTGTTATATTGAACATCCTTGACTAGGTTTATATAATGAGTGTTTTTTTTTTGGTTTAATACTCACTGAGCTCAAATAAATTTATCAATTAATAAGCAAATTAAATTAAATTAAATTAAATTCAAAACCAATAATATGGTAGTGTACCGGTCAATAAGCAATAAAATGGATTATTTTTATGATTCCAAGTGTTTAACCTATAGGGAAAAGAGTGACTACTAAGGCAATTAGATTAAAATTATCTAAGGAAACTTAAGAACACTAAATTAGCGGGGTTAGATTAACTAAAATAGCTTAAAAGATTTCCAACTTTGCAATTATATTACAAGTTGCTTGAAGATTACCAAATTAATTAATTGGATAAAGACTAGGCCTTGAATGACTTAATTAAGTTATGAAATGGATTGGAATTTCTAATTTGTGGACTTCACTAAATCAAAACATTGCTATGATTAAGTCAATACCTTTTCTTTAACCATCCTAAATTGAAGTTTGGAAATTCGTCAATTAATAGGTATTAGGCTTAAAGTTCAAGAAGTTCTAATCCTAAAACTATATTGAAGATTAGTGCCCTCATGAGTAACCAGAGTAGATTTCTCAAATTCTTGTTTAAAAGCATGTTGTTTACTAAATTTTCCAATGATTAAAGTAGAGATTATCATATCTTTAACCATTTTTAATCCTCTCTTGAGTGGCCAACTCAAAAAAAGAATTAAGATCTCACATAAATAAAGATTATCATCAAATCTGTTGATAAAAACTCATTCAAGGCATTTAATAACCTGTCCTTAGCTAGAAAACAGATTAAGCACACATATATAATAAGAAATAACTATATTCAACCATATTCAACATGTTCTTGCAATATATGTAGAGAAATAAAAAGAAACAAGTAAATAAAGGCTGAGATTAAACTAAATGGAGCTCCAAGATGTCCTACAACCTTTAATATTATTTACAAATCCCTAGAGATCTTTAATATAATCTGAAATTACAAAAACAAAAGCTGGAAAAAGAAAAAGAAATGAAAATTCTAACCTAGGAGGAGAAAGAAGAAAAACTAACTATAGATCTAGGGTTTAGTTGCTAAGAATGTGTTTTCTCTCCCAATTATGATCTCTATAGCTCCTTATATATGTCTTCTGCAAGTTGGCACAAGTGGGAGCAAGTTGTAGCAAGTGGAGAGGAGGATTTAGCTATTTTGTCCCAACAGGTAGAAAATGGTGCTCAAATAATAATACAATGGAGTTGTAATACCCCTGCCATTTAAGTCCCAGATGAAGTAAAATACAAGTTCTTCACAACAAAATGGCGATGGAGATAAGCCACCATTTTACTCTCTATTTTTTAAGTTTTAGCTTCATTTTTCCAGATTTTCCTTATTCTTTTAGCTCCAATATGTAAAGTTACAAATTCAAAGGAAAATTAAACAATTTAACAACAATTTAGGAGAAAATGTTCCTCAAATTACACTTGAAAACACTATAAATCAAGCACTCATTAATGAGCTATGAAAAATAACTTGAATATTTGGTATTATACATGTTGGGTTACTTTCTCACTAATTTTTTTCCTTTCTTATGATAATTTTTTTTTAAAATCATGATGGAGTTAAGATCTATGAATTTAATTAAAGACATTGATTGAATATTGTTATATCTAATTAGCTTTCAGCTTTTGATTAAGATTTTCTTAAGTAATGTGTTTAAATCATTGCTTAAGGACAAGCAATAGTTCAAGTATGAGAATTTGAAAGGGATCAATTATTTTAAGTTTTTATATATGATTTCATGTAGATTCATCCTCATTTTTTATGTAAAAGTGCTTCATTTGATTCCATGTTGAGTGTGATTGCAAGTTTAATTATTGGACACAAATTCTAATTGAAAAACCAATGTTTGGCATAGAATTGAAGAAAAATTTTATTAAAGACCTACATCTCAAACTATTAACAGCAGTTGAAGCTTTTGATCAACGATGCTATTAATAATTTCGAAACCACAGTTGAAGTCTCGAGTACAAATCTTTCAATGATGGTTCAACAAATCATCATTGATGGACTATTAACCACTATTATATGTACTATAAACGAAAAAGAATGGCAAAGAGGAATTGTACCCATCCTTATCTTTACCTTAATTAGAAAGTGTATAAAAGGGTAAAAAGAAGCAGATAGTAGCAGACTTCATCCTCCTACAGCCTCTGCCTATTTTCCATTGATTTTCATCATGATCTTAGTGTTTTAAGTTGGATTTTTCATTTTTTTTATGTCTAATCTATTTAGTTTTGGTTGTTCTAGGCTTAATGAAGATTTAATTATATTTTTTTTAGTGATCCCTTAGCCAAAATCATGTTTTTGTATAATATGTTATACTTGGTTTTCATTTTGGATGATATTATTAGTTAAACACTTAAATACTGTTGATTAATATTTGATTTTACCATCTTGTTTTATTATTATATAATGATTTTATTAGTTATATATTTATTTTTTTTAGATTTAATATGTGTAACTAAATTTTTAAGGATTATAAGGTATTAAAGGAATGATGGGAAGTAGATTACGAGAATAAAATTGAGTTTTCATTAATATTGTATTTCTAGGATTAGATTGAATTATTGTCTTGTTTTAATGTCAAAGAATTAGGAGTTATTTATCAGTTTTATTATCCTATTGATAATTTCTAATTTGAACACTAGATTTAAGCTTTTGATAAGTAATCGTCAATAATAAATTTCGAAAGTAGCGATAAATTAATTAGTTTTATGAGTGAATCTTATTCAATTAGTCTAAGGTTGTAATTCTCTAAGTTACATGATTTGAGTTTGTGCGATTGTAGGTTAGGTTAGTCATTCCCTAGTGATTAATACTATTACACCATTAAATCTAGAACACTTATTCTAGGTTATCACATAGTTAGAGGTATTTTCAGAGCTTGTTAAATTTACCTAGTCTAGGAGGAACTTAGAATGTAAGAGTTCATTTGTGTCTATAGGTTGATTTCTTAACTAGAACACAATTTATTTGGTTTTAATGATCAATTTTCCTTCCCAAAATCTCACTGATATCTTCTACCTACTTCATTAGTATTGTTATTTTCTTCTTTATATTTTACTCTATTGTTTGTCTACTTTCGTTTCTTTAGCCATACTTTCATTTATTTTAATTTCATAACATCATGGGTTTTTGTTTTTTATTTTACAACATTAGGAATAGCATTCATATCCTAACTCTCTATGGATTGACCCTAACTCACCTTAACACACAATTAGGAAGTTAGGTTATTATTTGTTAGTTTACGACAAGTTTACCAGACTCTTCCCTCATATTAATTTTTTTAATTGAGATTTTAACTCCTTATAGTTATCTCTAAAAATCATATAGAACACATTTTGAGTAAGATGTGATTCTTCATTAGATTCATTAGTTCTTGACTTTTGTAGAGGGCTCAATCTCTGTTCCTCCCTAGTTTATTCATCCCTGCATCTTTCAGTGTAGGAATGACTTGACATTCTTTGTTTTACAAAGACATTGGCTATCATTATGATATTGTTACAATCCCTCGTACAGTGTCTAGTATTCTAATAGAACTAAAGTATAGGTTCTTATCTCTCTTAACAATGTTAGAGGTCGTTATTTTTTGTTTCTTAGTTATATCATTATCAAGGATGTAGTCAGTTATTCCATCAATCACTATATTGACTACAAGAAGATCTTAATTGATGATTTGCTTTTGTTTTCCCATTTTGATCATTCTTTTGTTGGCTTCTTCTTCTTCTTAGTCTTGTTAACCCTCCTCTTTTGCTTATTTCTTGGACTTTATACCTTAAGATTCACATCATCCATGTCTATACATTTTCTTTTTACCCTAATCTATACAAAGCTTTGAGGTCACTTTTTTTCCATTGAGTTATACATAGGTTGGCAAAGGTTAAGACCATTTGTGAAGGTTGCTTTTGTCACCCCTACATTGAGATTAGGAATTTAAGTTTCCTTAGAACTAAAGTGCTAAATCTATTCTATTAAAATTTCATCCACCCCTTTGGTTATTAATATTAGGTAGATATAATTTATGGATCTATGTTTATTTATAGTGAAGTATAATATGAATATAATAGGTAACTATTGAAAGGAAGCTATTGAGGTAGCAGGCAAGGTTTTGGATTAGGATTATGCCTTACTAGTAGGGTAGAAAAGAAGACTTTACAATTTTTAAATCAAATGGACAATGAAGGCCATTAAGTTTTCTATATCGATGTATGAAAATGATATGATTATGCTTGCATATAACTATCTAGGTTTAGCATCTTAAATTTTATTAATAAAGGCTTTAGTATAACATTGGCTATCAAAAACATATCAACTATCATCGTTGTTCCCCATATGCCGTGTTTTGGCAACATTAAATATAGGATTATAGATGAGGCCCCTTTGAATGATAGTTGGGGGATGAGAATATATAGCTTGCAATGATTACCATTTCTCTTATAATAACTTTCTTTTAGTAAATAAGCTTATATTGATAAGAAAAAGATCTGTAAAAAATATTTTTGACAAATGAAATGATTAAAACATTAAACTTGAAACATTTCTCTTATAATAGTTGCTTGATTTGTTTATTTATAACAATAACTTCAATTTTTTGATTCTCTAGTTATTCATTAATTTAAGGGACATTAGGGGTGAGTTATTTTATGAATATTAGCAAATGATTTTTTTTCTTTTATTCCCATTATTCTTTGTTATAATGGTACTAACTTAGTGTTAAACCAAAAGAGGTTCACCTTGTTTTTATGATGACAAAATACCTAATGGATTAACATTTTTTGTGTATTTAAGGCATTGAAAGATAGGTGTTAAGTTGAAGTATTAAAGAAGAGGTTTATAAAGTCTTAAAGAAAAATTTTATAAGTGGATTTATCAAGGCTCAAGTGTTCTAGAAAAGTCAAGATAGAACTTATATAGGTTATGACTTGTAATCTTTATTGCAAATCTTACTTAAGTTCTTTTAGGTGTTTTGATGAGGCTCACTTTATACATGATCCATTCATATTTTAGAATATGCTTATAAGATGCATAATAAAGAGAAATTTATGTGAAAAGATTTTCATTCCTTTTGATGAGTTAAAAATATTTTTGGGAAGGTTTTAGATGTCTATGTGAGTTTAGGAAATGTTTATAATGATGAACTTATATTGAATTGTTTTAGAATTGCCTCGTATAAGTATTTATGTGCTTTGGGTAGTTAAACGATGGTTGTTAGGTTTAATCAACGATGTTGTTGTAGACCCATATTAAAGGGAATACAACAGTAGTAGATCAATGGCATCATTTAACATCGCAAAAACCATCATTAAAGAGATAAAATCACACTACAATGGCTATTTCTCAATAGTAATAAACTTTTAAAGCATTAGAACATTAGGCAATAATAATAAATGACTAGTTTAACATCCTAAGGCTATAAATAAGTTATTTTACATTGTTTTTCATCATCCAACAGCTTAGAAAGTGATTAATCAAAGCATTTTAAAGTATTGTGAACGTTTTCTTAAGGAGTGTTCTTTGAGTTTTCTTTATAGGTGTTTAGTGGATGATTTTTTTTTTTTGCTATATTTTAAGTTTCATGAGCCTCTAAATGCCCTAAGTTGAGTTTAAGTGAGACTATTTTTCAAGTGTATTTTTTAAAAGGTAGTATAGTTATAAGAAAAAGTTCTTCCTAATCCTTAAAAGGAATTTAAAAAATTATTCATAAGCCTAGAAAACTAATTGCACTTCTAATGTTGTTCTTTTTTATTATAGTGAAAAATCTCAAAAAGATGTTAAAAACTAAACGTAAGAGAAAGTGAACCATCTCTAAACTAGTATAAATAAGTTATGTCTCTTTTCCTTATATTTTTTAAAATTATGTACTTATTTTTAATATTTTTAAAATTTGATTTGTTATGTTTAATAATATTTAAAAAAATTATAATTTTGGTGGATATATAAGTAAATTTTTAAGTGAACGCAGAAATTTGTTGTAGAAATTTTTATTCACTTAATTTAGCTTCTCATCTTAAGTGCCATCTAGGACTAACACTTAGTATCAGACTATAGGTCTCATGTAGTGTAAATTATAGCAAATTTATAAGAAAAGATCGTTATAGCACACATGAACATTTTTGTTTCTTCATTTAGTCTTAAAAGTCAAAACTCATATTTACTTTAATAAAAACAATTATTTATATTAAAAGAATAGAATAAGATGATATCTTATGGATAAAAGTGTTAAACTTAGGAGGATAATTTCATAAGAGACACCCATGTCTTAAAGATGGTAGGAAACCAAAAAATTCCTAAATGAGAAAATGAGTGGGATAATGAAGATGAAAAGATAGTCTTTCTTAATAATAAAGTCGCGCGTCTTTCATATTGTGCCTTAATTATAAATGAATTTAATGGAGTGTCAATGTGTGAAACCTCTTTTGAAATTTGGCATACTCTAGAAATATCATATGATATTAGGAACTAAGTTTAAAATGTTGGCCCTAAATGACACCTAAGAAGGGGATGAATTAGGTTCTCAAACTTTTAAAACAAATATACAAAACAAAGAAACAATAATTTGCATAAATCAAGTACATAACAGTTAAACAAATAATATGAAGATTACTTGAAATTATTGAATATATAATAAGAAATACAAACCTGAAAAATGTAACAACTTACAAATCCTTCTTAACTTAAGGATAACCAACTCTTTTATTTTAAGACTCAATAATAATCTTTAGACAAGTTCTTTTTTTAGACTCAAGAATAACCTCGAAATACTCCTTTTTAAAGGATCAAGAATAACCTTATAACAAAGAAATTTCACACTAATAGAGAGAATACAAATCTCACATAAACTTGATAAGTAAAGCACTCTTAAACACGTATAAACTTTAAACTCTCAAGATACTTGATCAGAATTGTTAAGTTCATCAGCTGTATCTTCTTGTTTCTCTTCACGCTATTTATAGTGTAAAAACACTAAAGTATCCATTGCTGAATTTATTTCTTTTGACCATTGGACAACTCTTATTACTATTGTATATATTTTTTATTAGTTGGGCAAATCTTATATTCGTTATGTAATATGACTGTTGTGTTTTGTTTAGTCGACCGATAGGCCATGTTTGGTTAACTAATCTTCTAAACTTGTTCGTTTAGTTGGCCGATAGCCAGCATTCGGTTGATTGATCTTCCTTCAGTTGTCCGTTCTGCATTCAATCAGCCGATCTCCTTAAAACATTCATGTGGTTGATCGATTCGATCAATCCCCCTTCAGTCAGCCGATCCTTCCTTCAATACCGAAGTTCAGTCTACCAACCTTCAACACTGAAGTTACTTTAGCAGTATTAATACATAATTAGTTAATTAAACTTCTTCTTTTTCAACATACCTATCTTTAAACACATTTAAACAAAAATATTAGTAGAAGGGGTATTTTTTTCATCATTAAAATCAAGTAGAACCTCCCTTAGTTCAACAATCTCCCCCTTTTGTTAATGACAAAACCAAATAATTTAAACAACACAATTAGTTCAACACGATCAAGTTTCAAGATTCAAATGATTTAATTCTCACTAACTCCCCCTTACTTCATACATATGTAGCTCCCCCTAAATTTAACAAGAATTCAAGAATAGTTCCCCCTAAAAGCATACATACTCTCTTCCTTTAAAACATACATACATACTTCTCCCCCATTTTTTGGAATCAACATAAAAGATATAAATAATCAAAGAGATAGACCATCAGTCATACCAATTTCTCTTCTAATAGCACAAAAACAATCTTTACACAACGATTTAGTAAAGATATCTACTAATTGATGCAATGTTTCAAAAAATTAAAGTTCAATATCGTCATTTTGCGCATGTTCTCGAATAAAATGATATTAAATTTTTATATGCTTAGTCCTAGAATGTTGTATAAGATTTTTAGTCAAACAGATCATACTTATATTGTCAAACTGAATAGGAATTTAATCAAGATGCAAACCATAATCCTTAAGTTATTGTCTAAGCCACAATACTTGAGTGCAATAACTACCAGTGGCTACATATTCAACTCCTGTCGTAGACAATGCAACAAAATTTTGTTTTCTACAAAACCATGAAACTAATGCATTTCCTAAAAAATGGTATGTACTAAATGTACTTTTTTTATCCAATAAACTACCCGCATATTCGGCATCAAAATATCTTACCAAGTCGAAACATGCATTTTTAGGATATCATAGTCCTAAATTCAAAGTACCACACAAAAATCGTAAATTTTGTTCAACAACTAACAAATGTGATTCTTCAGGAGATGATTGAAAACGTGCACACAAACAATCAAAAAATATGATATTGGGGTGACTAGCAGTTAAGTACAATAAGCTTCCAATTATATCTCGAGATAGTTTGACATCTACCTCTTTTCCATCTTCATCTTTATTCAACTTAGTATATATGCTCATAGGAGTGCCTAAGGGCTTTGAATGATCCATGCCAAACCGCGTTAGAAGATCTTGTGTATACTTTGATTGACTTATGAAAATGCCACCCTTCATTTGCTTGATTTTACGTCTGAGAAAGAAATTAAATTCTCTTATCATGTTCATTTCGAACTCCCTACTCATACACTTAGTAAAATCCTCACATAAACATTCATTAGTAGCACCAAAAATGATATCATCAACATATATTTGAACAATCAACAAATCATTTTGATCCTTCTTAATAAACAATGTAGTATTTACTTTCCACTTTTCAAAACCATTTGCAAGTAAAAATGCACTTAATATATCGTACCATGCTGTAGATGCTTGTTTTAAACCATATAATGCTTTGGATAATTTAAAGATGTGTTCGGGTGCATCATTTCATTCAAAACTAGGAGGTTGTTTAACATGCACTTCTTCTTAAATAAAACCATTTAAAAATGCACTTTTTACATCCATTTGAAAACGTTTAAAAC
>JAOXYD010245216.1:0-16798 GCA_028565735.1 Pinacopodium congolense
CTTGAGATGATTTCCTCCTTCAAAGTTGAGTTTTCCCTTCCTTTATACAAATAAAACTACTCTCTCTCTCTCTCTCTCTCTCTCACACACACACACACACACACACACACTTTTTTAATTTTCTCTTGGTTTTTTGTGTTCTATCTAGTTTTCTGCTATATAATAGCATATATATAGGCATTATAGTAACACACAAGTGTTGAAATTAAAGTTGTCTCTTTTGAAAATTAAAATAGCACAAAGAAGCCACCAAAATGAAAAAATACATTGGCTTTTGTCAAGCCATCAACTATTAATTTTCAACTAAAGCAGTTATATTCAGCAAACTATCAATTTTGCCTTTTCCATTTTAATATTTGTGAAACCCATTAGCAAACTCCCTCTCACACTAATACAGAAGGGACTAACATCCATGCAGTCAAACAAAAAGTTTTAAACTTCTCTCTTACTATAGACTGTGTCAACATATCTAAACAATTCTTATCTGTATGAGTCATCTGAAGTTGCAATTGCTTGAAATTTAATATATCTCTTAGCTAAAAATATCTCGCATCAGTATACTTTTATCTCGAATGAAAAAAAAAAATCTTACTAAAGTAAATAGTACTTTAGCTATCACCAAAAATCACATAGTACCTTTATTCAAAACGGAACTCTTTTAGAAATTTCTTTATTTATAACAATTCTTTACATGCTTTAATCGATGTAATAAACTCAACTTTTATCGTAGAAATTGAAACATAGTTTTATAATTTCAATTATCATGATACTATTCTCTCTGCAAATGATATTAAGTATTTTGAAATAGATTTTCCAAAATCAAAATCACCATTCATATGTGCATCTGCATGACTAATTATATAGGCTTATCAATACCAAAATACAAGTATAATCTAGAAGTTTCACGTAATTACCTTAATATCCATTTAATAGCATCTTAATTTTCCTTATCAAGACTAGGAAAAAAAACCTAATGCTAGCACCAACAATATCTATCCTAGTACACACCCTATCATTTATTAAAGTACCAACTGTTAAAACATATGGAACTTACTACATACTTACCTTCTCTTCATTACTAGAAGGACTTTACTTAGTATTCAATCTCAAATGATTAGTAAAAAGATAACTAATAGCTTTAGTGTTGTTCGTGTTAAATTTTGAAATACCTTCTCAATATACTTCTCTTGAGCCAGCCATAATTTCTTTATTTTTCTATATTGAATAGTCATTATGTTAAAGATTCACTTTGCATGACATAAGTCTTTTATAGGAAAAGACTTGCTTAACTATTTCTTTAAATGATAAATCCTTAAAGTATTGTTACCAAAAATTAACATATCATTTACATATAATAAAAGAATAATAAAATCATCATTAAAGAATTTCTAGTAAAACATATAATAGTTTAAAGTGGTCTTTTTATAGCCTTCCTATAACTGACTTAAACTTCTTATATCATTATCTTGGTACTTATTTCAAGCTATACAAACTCTTCTTTAGCTTGTAAATATAGTCCTCGTTTCCTTTTACCTTAAAGCCCTCTACCTATTTCATATAAATCTCTTCCTCCAAATTGCCATGTAAGGACACCATCTTCATATCCATTTATTCAACTTCCAAATCAAGGCTAGTGACTAAAAACATAATACGGATGGAAGACTTCTTAATAATAGGAGACAAGATCTCTTCAAAATCAATACATTACCTTTAACTGAATCCTTTAATAACTAGTCTAACTTTTTATAATGATCGTAAAGAGCGCTCTTCATGCTTAACTCTATACACCCACTTATTCTTCAAAGCTATCTTATCCTTAGGTAGCCTTGCTAACTCATAGGTATGATTCTCACACAAGGACTTCATCTTATTTTGCATGGCTTTATCCCACTCTTTCTTATAGTCATCTTCTATGGATTCTTCATAGTTTTTTTATTCTCTACTATGTCAAGTTCAACTCGTAAGTGTTAAAAGGCACTGAGTAGAAGGTTGTTTATCTCTAAAACTTTTTTATAGTTGAAATGAAACTTGATCTTCAAAAAGTTTAAAATTCATTATCATCATCAGAATCCATCTCTCCATGAGCATTTCACTTCTTGTTACTCAATATCATTCTCATCCTAGCTCTTTCAGACACCATCACTAGAAGGACTATCTTTGAGTCATAATTAGATTAAGAATTCATTTTCTTAACTTTATCAATATCCATTATAGTCCGTTCTCCATAAATATTATATCTCAGCTTCATATAAGTTTTTTTTCAACTAGATCATAAAACCTATAATTAAATGCATCTAAACTATAGCTAATAAATACATATTATCATGTGTTAACATCAATTTTTGACATCTTATCTTTAAGAATATGTACAAACTCCTTACACTAAAATAATTGCCAACATCAAAATTCAAAGGAACACATGCGAAAAGATTCAAAACATGTATCACAGTACTCAATACTTCAACATAAAATGATTTTAGCAACTTTGCGTATGAAAGCAAGTATCTAGTTATCTCTGTAAGTATCTTGTTCTTCTTCTTAGTTACATCATTCAAGTGAAGTGTCATAGGCAATGTCCTCGTGTTCAATACCTTGCTCTTTGGTAGTGTCTTTGTGTTTAATACCTTGCTTTTTAGAATATCTCGTAAGTGATCCAGTGTACTCATCCTCATTATCTGACTTAAAGCGCTTCACCTTCTTCCCAATTTCTCTCTTAACTAGGACTTGAAACTATTTGAACATATTTATAATTTGATTATTGTTTTTTAAGATATAAACCCACAATTAGCTTAAGTAATCATCAACAAATGTCATAAAATAATAGGAGATACCAAGTGACTTAGTATTAATGGACCACATATATCAGAATGTATTAATTGTAATACCTCTAACTTTTTCTTTGGATTTGTAACACTCTTGAAAGAAACACTATGTTGATTTCCTGCTAAATAATAAACACGTTTCCTCAAATGCCTATTTTTTAACCTTGCTAAGTTCTTCTTTTTTATCAATATTAATATAGCTTTCTTACTCATATGACCAAATCTTTTGAGCCACATCTCAATTCTTTCATCATTTTTTATTGTATTAACCATATTTCTGAAGATCTTAGCTTACATCATATAAAGTGTAGAATACTTCTCACCTAAAGCTACTATAATAGAGCCTTTAGTTAGCTTTTATTGACCATTTAAAAGGTGTTATAATACCTTACTTCATCAAACTTACCAGTAAAAATTAAATTAAACCTAATATCAAAACACATGATTTATATTCCTGAAAAGAAATTTAGCACTACAGTGATTCTTTAACTGAACATTAATAATAACCAAAATTTTAGAATTTCTATCATTACCATATTGACAATCCCAAACTCATCAAAAGTATAAAACCTGTAGAAATCCTTTCAAGTTGTTGCATGAATTGAGACCGCACTATCAATCACCCAACTATATCTATGATTTATTAGGTTAACAAAATCAACGTCATAGAAGATAAGAAAATCTTACTTAGTTATAATGAATACTTTCTCATTATTGCTATCATTACCTTACTTCTTGTTATTATCTTTGTCTCTCTTCAATTTTCTGCAAAACTTTTTGATATGCCCCTTTTTATAATAGTGATAACATTCAATATTAATATAGTTATTGGCCTTACCTGTACTAGTACCTTTGCTTTTATCCTTATCCTTCAAACCTTTACTCTGACTTCTCCCTCTAATGCTTATAGCCAAAATATTTGATTGTGAAGATAGAGAACCCTGTAACCTTCGTCTTATCTCTTCATTCAAGACACCACTTTTTATTAACTCCATATTCACCATACCATTAAGAACATAATTAGTTAATGAAATCTTTAAAGTTTTTTAAGAATCAGGTAACGATGCAACCACTATAAGAGCAAGAAGTTTATTATTAAAACTAACACTCATACCTAACAATTGATCCATAATCTCTTGAAATTTGTTCAAGTGATCTGCAATAGAAATATCTTATTTATATTTTAATTGTATTAATTTTTTCAAGCAATATAATTTATTATTATTAGTTTTTGAAGCATATGATACTTTAAATTTATTCCACAATATTTTATCATGCATTTTACTTCAAATATGATTATATATATTATCCTTCAAAATTTTCATAATGAAACCACATACCAGCTTATGCTTGAAAATCCACTTCTCATTAGATTTACCTTCAGGTTTTGGATACCAAATACTAACAGATATAATTTCATTACAAATAGAAGATCTTTCATCTTATTCCTCCATATGTGATAAGTTTTACTATTTAAACTTATAACTTTATTAAACCCTCCCTCTATAGTTAAAACAAGCAATTAACCATAAAAAAGTTATGATACCAGTTGTTAAGAAAATTTCACCAATAATTAAATTACCACAACAAAATCTCAAGATCATTGTCCCTAATTTTGTATAAAAATATTAAGTAGAGCAAATTTTAAAATAATTTAACCACAAATAACATAATAATTTCTTAAGGAACTAATCATGCAAGACATCAAATTTTAATATGGAAAACCACCTTAATTTAAAGAAGTAAAAACTATGAGAACAAACTAGTAAATCTTTCAATTTAGTAAAATAATAGATACAAAAATTAACCCCCTCTAATTAACAAATTGAGGCAATAACTACAAAATGATCCTCAAGAATGAAATTCTTGGTATATACTAACAAGAGATAATATAAAAAAATACCTATTTAAGACATGAATAAAAGGTCTTTAAGATCAAAACACACTTGATCTTGTTAAAACAATAAATCTCTTGACAAATTTCTCTCTCTCTCTCTCTCTCTCTCTCTCCCCCTATGTTTTGTCTAGTTTTCTACTACATAATAGCTTATATATAGTCATTATAGTAGCATATAAATGCTAAAAACATAGTCATCTCTTTAGAAAATCAAAACAACACAAAGAATCCATCGAAACGAAGAAAGGCATGCTAATTTTTTTCAAGCCATTGACTACTAATTTTTAATAAAAGTCGATGCCTTTAGCAAACTATCAATTTTGTTTTTGTCCCTTTTAATATTAGCGAGACATATTAACATTATTCCCATCCTTAAGATATTATTTTGAATAACCCTTCACTTATAACCATAGTTTTGAAAAATAAATTTATATTTTTTTTCAAATCATTATTTAAGGTAAACTAATTTTAGCATAAGTTGATATTCAAAACCATAGTTTAAGGAAAAAGTATTTTTAGTACAAATAATAGTCTATTTTATTTTACCCTAATATGATTTTTCAATTTCATGCAATCATTTTATTGTCATATATTTTTTCACATCACTTTCATTTGTAATAATTTTTTTGATACAATGAAATAGATCTTTTATAATAGATATTAATAAGAGTTTCAAGTAATGTTATATGAGCTATCTTTACATATTTATATTGTTTGTTTGTAGGTAAGTAACAATATGAATAATATTAACAATATCCGCCAAGCATTTAACTAATTCTTTGACAATAGTCTTGAATAGGGTCAAAGATAGTCTTAAAAAGCCAATCCTGATACAGTCTTGAAAAGCCAATCCTACTAATCCCTTAAAAATTTGAATAAGAAAGTTTTATTAAATAAAAATAGGGGATTGAAATTTTTACAATAAAATAAATAAATCAATTCCATAATTGAAATATTTATATGATTGTTTAATGATGTTAACTTCATCTAAGAATCTCAGTTATGTTAATAAATAGTAATGTTTTAAAAACTAAATCAACTTAGCTAGATTTAAAATGTAAAAAAATTGATATAAAATAATAAGAAACAAAAGTTTAAAAAAGGAAACATTAATATAAAATAAATTAAATAAAAATAATATTTATTAAAATATAATCAATTAACAATAATTTTGAATAAAATTGCATTTAATATAAAAATTTTAAAATAATAATAATTAACATTGTACTTTTAAAATAAATTATGTTTCATCATCGTTAAAAATTTTAAATCTCCTAATACTTTTCATCTTAAATACTTATGTTAACATCTTCTATTATATTTAAATAAATTATAAATAAGTAATAAATGAAATTATTTTTTAAAAAATACTATAATTTCAAATTTTAAATATTAAAAATAAAATAATAATTAATTTTCAGTAAATTAGGCATTATATTATATTATACTAATATATTTTATTATTTCCATTTGAACAAAAATATTTTTATTTAAAAAATAAATTTACAAACAATCACAATATTTATGATAATACTAAAATTTATAAGGAAGAATGTTTGAATAAGTATGTATAAATGTATTTCATGTAAAATTAACTTTCATATATGAGCTTTTACAATTTATTTTTCTTGCTAAAGATGAATGATTCAGTGTGGGTTTGATACAAGCCTTATTTTTTTTTTATAAAGCAAGTAGACAAGTGGTACGCATGCAAGTACAACCTATATCTTAGGCAAAGGCTCTTTTTAGTTTGTTGAAGAAAAGACCTACTCTGTGTTTTGTTTAAAAACGAGCAATCTACTGAGGGGGTATTTCGTATCATTTATTATTTATTATTTATGGTTTTGTTTTTTTTAGAAAATGGAAACAAGGTAATAAAACATGTTTGTTTTGTTGTGTTTTATTTTTCAATTTATAAAAAATAAAAAATAGAAATAAAAACCAAAAGTATTGTTTCTTTAGGAGTTATTTGTTATTACTTCTATTTTTATTAATATTTTTCTTTTGTTTCTTATTTTTAGTTTATGATTTTTTATTAAAAGTTAAAAACCTATTTAATTGAGATTTATAATAAAATTTGAAAACAAAAACATATTTAATTAAATTTTCATAAAAATTAATTTAGTAATGACAATCAAATATGAAATAAATCCAAAGTTTTATATCAAAATACTCTAATGTAACTTAAAAATATATATAGTTAATAGATTATGTCCATTATTCAATATAATAAAATCTATTTATAAAAATTTATTTATTAAATATAAAGAAACTATATTTTATTTTTTATAATTTTCTATTTATATTTTTGTAAATTTATAAACTTTATTTATAAATAAAAATAAAATAAATATATTTCTTTCATCGGTTTCTATACTTCAAAAATAAAAACAAGAAAATAAAAACAAAAATAATAATAAATACCCTTAAGTTTTAGAAACAAGTTTATAAAACTAGTTTACAAAAATCGTTCATATTTCTTTACTTTGTTTCTCCTTCTCTTTCTGACAAGCAACACTAGCAGCTACCAACCACCATGTATGGTGTTGCCACCGCTACTTATTGTGGGTTATATCTAAAAAATAATAATCCATTTAAAGGTAAGTATACCTTGTTAATAAGTAATATAAACAATGAGTAATCGAGTATTGTATTCCATAAAGACAAATTTACAAATACCAAGTCTAACAATGTTTAGTTATTCAAACTAATTAGATTTTGATTAATGAGAATTTAAAACTAAATGATTAACTAAATGCTATGAATGAAATCTAACACTGATTAACGATAAGACTCTTCCCATAGTATGAACTGGCTAAAGTTTGGATTTCCATGGATTAATCGCTTCTACTAGTGGATGGTGGAATGATTTAAGACCTACATCACTCAGTCAAAATGTTATTAGTGATCATAGAAATATCTTTTCTCTTTTAAACTTTAATTATTTATTTGATCCATAAATAACTTGAAATAAAAGGTATGAATATTAAAAAGTCTAAGTCTAAGTTTATTAAATTTAGGAATCCTCACACAAATCTCTACAATTTGATCTACTATCATATTTAAATATGTTACCTAATTGATTTTTCAATAATTAAATTCATTGCTTATGGATTTCAATCACTTAATACTCTAACTTAGGTGATCAAGATAAGTTAGATGAACTAAGCACTTAATTAAGGTAAAAATCATCCACCTAATCTATTCATAACATATTTAAACTCTTAATCTTGGTTAAAACAATTTACATACACATATTTATAAATGAAAACCAAAATAAAGACATAAAATGCATATTTATTAAATGAAATAGAAATACAGAGTCAATACATATATAAAGAGAAAAACATATAAGGAAAACTAGGAAATTATCACTCTCTATTGTTTTCTAACTATTGTCACTATTTGAATGCTTAACGAAAGATGGAGAAGAAAACAAGAGAAAACAAAGAAGAAAACCTAACTAAGATTATGTTTTTATTTGATCTCCCTCCTTTTGAGATGAGAAATAAGTGTTTTTATACCTTTAAAGGTGTCTACTAGGGTTTTTGAAATGTAAGGTAAAAAGGGTCTTAATTGTCATTTCTTCGTATCAAAATCACATATATTGTTTTTTCTAATTTTGGGATATTAACAGTGGTAGAATTGTGAAGTAATAATACTGTTAATACTCACTATTAATCTCTTGTTGTCAAGTTTCAATGGCGATGCACAATGACCACAGCAGCATCGTTGATACATCTAGTAACCACCATTTTTATCCTATTCTAATATAGTGAAATACTTTAAATTGAGAACTTGAGCCCCTTCTTGCTTCGTTTTCATACAATTAGCTCCAAGTAGTCATGAACCTGAATCTTAATAAAAAGAGCTCATAAAAAATATTAATATATGCCAAAATGGGTAAAGTATTACCTATTATGCCTTAAAACTCATGTAAGTTACCCTTTAATAACATCCCCACATTTGAATTATTGATTTTTCTCAAGTAGCTTACTTAGGTACTTAAAAGAAAATCGTCTAAGGATGGTTAAAGGCTAATTACGCATCTCATCATAACTTATGCAATTAGATATTTTAACATTGTCTAATTCAATTTTGATAATGGATTAACATATATGATCACTACAACTATCAAAATCAATTCCTCGTGTATATAATACTAAATCTTAAGAAATTTACAAAGATCATCATGACAACTTTTCTTAAAGTAATCTAATTTACTCAAATCTTTTATTTCAGTCATCTAATCTTAAAAGATCCTCAGAAAATGCTATAGAGCCAACCATTCACATTGATTCACAATTCTACTCATTTTACTTCATGTCTTTTTTCAAACTTCGACTCGAATCATAAAAATTAATTCCATATATAAAATGAATACACATAAGGTACATGCTCAATTTCCAAACATATTCATATACTTAATTACTTGAGCATTATAGACTTGGTTGAGAAGTCAGTTAATCTTTTGACACGATAGTAAATACCTTATCATGAACACCCAAGGTTAATTAACTAAGTCACTTCACAGCAACTGGCTACTAATAATACTCTTTAACTTTGACCTTTTTAATGGTATGGAACTAATGGACTGAATTATTGCTCAATTATAGACTTTTTGTTCTATAGTGCTTAAAAGAAATTGCTTGTACTCATGCATATACATTTTACATAAAAAATATCATAATGACCTTCAATCATCCATTTTATAAAATCATAAGGCAAATCAAATATCCTTGTTCATCAATACTTATAACTAGTTGCATAGACTTTCAAATTCACTTAAATAATTGAATTCATCATGCATATATTAAATTTTAGTCTAAGTTTACATAAAATTCCACATTAATCTTATTTTAACTTAGCATTATATAACATGAATAAACTCGACTATGCATTCATAATTATAATTAAAAAAATTCATGATCGACATGAATTATTTTATATTAATTATACTAATCATATGTATCACGTCAAGGAATACTAGTTAATATTTAATCAACCTTAGCGTGATTCTCTAATGAAATATCAAAATTAGTTACTAAAAGGCTTGTAATGATCCAAGTGTTTCTCTATTTAGATATATGTTCCTTTATTCTCCCTACTCCACTTAAATCGAACATTGTCCCTAAAAATCATATAATTAAAATTAAGCATGAAGGGTAGGAAGAATAAAGAAACTCCTTTAAAAAAGATCATCCAGTCACATCTTGCAACCATTTTTATGGAAACTAAGAAAACAAAAACTAGAACAACAAAAAGAAAGTGAAAACATCAAAATAAAATAAATTTTCAAATGAAATGATAGTGCAACAAAGAAAATCCTAGTTCCTACAAAAAATCCTATGAAAGTTTATTGAGAAGATTTTGGATAATCATGAAGGAAGAGTTTTTTACTTATATTCTCTACCAACCTGAGTATATAAAGTTTAGCTCTCTGTTTATTCACTCTAAAATTTTCATTATTCTCTTTTCTTATCTTAAGAAGTCCAAATGGAAAAACTTCAATGACTTCGAATGGACCATACCACTTTAATTTTATGTTTTCTGAAAAGAGTTTAAGTTAGGAGTTATTTATCAATATCTTTTTGCCTACTTTAAAGCTTAAGTGCAATAGTTGTTTGTTATACCATCTCTTCACATGCTCCTTATACAATTTTGAATTATGATACACCTCAAATCTGAACTCTTTAAACTTGTAAAGCTATATAAGCTTCTTAGCATTTGCATGCTACAAATCAAAGTTTAGAAACTTAGTAGCTCAATATGTTATGTACTCTAACTCTATAGGAAGATGACAATCCTTCTCATACACCATCTTAAATAGTGAGATGCCTATGAGTGTCTTAAATATGGTTCTATAAGCCCAAAGTGCATTTTTAAATTTAATGACCAATCCCATCAAAAAACATTAATTGTCTTCTCTAATATTTTATTTCATTCTCTATTAAAGACCTGAACTTGCCCATTAATTTGAGAGTGATATGATGCAACAATATTATAAGTAACCTATACTTAGCTAATAAAATGTCAAAAACATTTTTGACAAAAATATGAACTCCCATCATTTATAATTGCCCTAAGTATCTTATAACGAGTAAAAATATTTTTTCTGTAAAAGCTTAACCATACCCTTAACTTCATTTGTAGGGTAATGCTTCTACTTTTACCTATTTATTAATATAATGTACAACAACCAAAATATATTGATTAGAGTATAACTTAGAAGGTTCTATGAAGTCAGTCAATATCCTAAACATCAAAAGCTCCACAAACTAGGATATTAGTTAATGACATATCATGCTTCCTAAATATATTTCATACTCGTTGACATTTATTATAAGATTTGATTAAAATATATGTATTCCTAAATAAAATGGGACAATAGAAACCACATTTTAAAACTGTATGTGTTGTTTTTAGTTACCCCATAATATTACTTACCTCTTTAGAATGACAATGATGCAAAATAGATGATATTTCCTCTTTAGAAATACAAGGTATAACTATATTATCCACATACGTCTTATATAATGAAGGTTTATCCCTAATATAAAGTTTTACCTCTGATAGAAATTTATTTTTTTAATTATAACAAATTTAGGAGGAGGGATATTACTAGTAAGAAAGTTAATAAAGTTAACAAATTAAGGAATGGCTATTATGACTATGAATTATTCATTAGAGAATAACTCCTTAATGTCTTTGTTGGTTCCACTCTCTATAATTATTTCATCTAGCATTGACAAGTGATTATTTATAAAATTTTCAATCCTCTTCTTATCCTTCAGCTCAATATCAAATTCTTGCATTTTACTTACTTATCAAATACTTTAAAATTGCATGGTCAATACAAACAACTACTTTAGATAGATGCATATAAGATCGAAACTTATCAAAATCAAATAACATCGTTAACATCTCTTTTTAGTGGTGGTGTAATGATGTTAAACATTAATTAAAATTCTACTTACATAATAAATAAGGTCAAAGATCTTACCATAACGCTTTCCTAAAATAGGCCCCATAATAAAATCACTTGCATTACATATTAGTTCAAAGGAAAGATACCAATAAGGAGACATAAATATAGGTGCATTCACAAGTTTTTCCTTTAACAATTTAAAAGATGTCATACAATTGTTATCAAAGTTAAACACAACAAATTTTACAAGTAATTTAGTTAAAGGTCTATCAATTTTTAAAATTTTATGTAATAAAATATTGGTAAAAACTAGCATGTCTTATGAAATTCCTAATGGCTTTAATAGAGTTTAAAGGGGATAGGTTTTTAATAACATCAATCTTAAATGGATTCTTAATAACATCGATCTTATCTGGATCCACCTTTATACTCTTACTAGATATTTTAGGACTTAAAACAATATACTCTTGTATCATAAAATGACATTTTTCTCAATTTAACATATAAATGAGTCTCTTTACATATTTTAAAGACCTTCTCTGAGTTTTCTAAATATTAATTAAAAGAACTACTAAAAATAGAAAAGTCATCCATGAAAATCTTGATACAAGTCTCAATCAAATCAGAAAAGATAACCATTATGTATTGTTAATATGTAATTAAAGCATTACACAAACTAAAAAACAGATGTTTATATTCAAATTTATTATATGGAAATATAAAAATATTTTTTTCTTAATCTTTTAGAGCCATTGAAATTTGAAAATAACCAAAAAAACCCATTTAAGATTTAATAAAATCTATATCCATCTAATTTCTCAATTACCTAATCAATAAAAAGCAAAGGAAAGTGATCTTTGTGACTAGTATCAATTGATTTCCTATAATTTACACACAACCTCTATCTAGTAACTTTCTTAGAGGATATCAATTCATTACTTTCATTTTACATCACAGTGATACCTCATTTCTTAGTTATCACTTGAAAAGGACTCGCCCAATTAAAATTCGATAGTGTAGATAATACCTACATCGAGAAGATTAATTACCTCATCTTTGACCATCTCCTTTATATGTGAGTTGAATTATTTCAAGAGCTGCACTAACTCCTTATTCCATTCTCTATGAAAATTCTATGTATTAAAAATGAGGGACTAATTTCCTTTATACCTACAGTTGATAAACTATATAAACTTGAATTGAAACTTGGGTAGCCTAAGTTTAAGGGCTATTTTTGTTCATTAAATTTTTGTAAATTTGGTTTTTTATAAGGGTTACTCTTTACCTATATAAAGAAGATTGTTTTGGGTTTTTTTTACTCTTATAATTCAAGATTATTGTACAAGTTCCTCTTAATCCTTATTAAATAGGATTATTGGGGTTTTCTTAACCTTTATTAATAAGATTATTAGATTACTATTTAACCTTAAAGTAAGATTGTATTTAGTTTATCTTGACCCTTAAAATTAAGATTGTAAGAGTTACTCTTCATCCATTTAAAGTAAAATTATTTTTAGTGAATTTTTAACAAGTCGTTAGAGAGAGAACGCAGTCTATGATTGGGATAGACAAACCTCTATAAATCTTAGTGTTTATCTTTTCCCTATCCTTTTTCCCTTTATTCTCTTGTTTTCATTTTATTATTAATTAAATTTGATTAATATTGGCATAACATATGTGTTGAATTTTGGTTTAGTGATTCGTATATTTAAAATTAGCCTAGGTTATTTATATTACTTAATTTAGCACGAATTTTTTAAATACTCAATTCACCTCCCTCTTGTGTATCATCAGACTTATATAGTAGAAATCAAATTCAAAGGGATATTATAAGCATGTCTAACACTCTTCGAAAGTAGCTTAGAGCTAATATTAGTCTTTAACGCAAAAGTTCCAATGCTAACAACCTTGGATAAACTAATATAATCCATATCCAAACTTTACAATCTATCAGAGTGTAAGATGTGAAGAACTCCTTCTCTAATGTCACATTAAAACAAGCACCACTTTCAACAAGTCAACTAGACTCATTAGAAGCAAAATTAATTATATCTTCATCATGAATGGACATAAGATTCTCTACAGTAATAGTGGCAACACGATCATCACTGTCATAATCCTTTCTTACTACAATGGTGACACTCAAGATCTTTATATTTTGACTCTAAGTTGCTTGTCTCTGATGTTTTTCCTTACTTCTCCCCTTATTTTCAATAACCAAAACCTTAGAATGAGAAGTAAAATCTTCCTAAGTCTTCTCTCTAACTTTTTCATTCAAAATATCATATTTCACATAATCTATAGTCATTATACCACCGAAAGCAAAACTAGTCAAGGCCGCATGAAAATTCTCCCAAGAATCGAGCAAAGTATCGAACAACCAACGTCCTAAAATATCATCTTCAAATTTCACACTCATGCCAAACAATTGATCAAAACATTTTTAAAACTCTTCAAGTGATTAGAAATGAAACTACTTTCCTTATATTTCAAATTCATAACTTATTTAAACAAAACATCTCATGTTCAAATTGCCAATCTTCATCACTTTTAGACTTGAGCTTTTCTGTGATAAAATTTGGTAGATACATCTTCTTCAAAAAAAGTAAGTCTTTCATTTTTTTCTTTCCATTTATGATAATTTGTGACATTCAAATTGATCATTTTACTGTTATTAGACTTCATCTTTCAATCAAGAAAAACACTACATCCAAAAAATCAATGCTTCAATACCACTTGTTGGAAAAGGAAAGAAGGGAAGACAGGAACGCAACAGAAGCAATATCACTATAAGAATAACTTTTCCTTATTTAAATTAAACTATGAGGCGTAAATAAGAATGCAGAAAATATATTAAACAGTATAACACTGAAATTTTAATGTAAAAAAACCTTTTCAATTTTATAAGAAAAACTATAAGACCTAATCTAGAGAACAATTAACTGTAAAATCAATGAGTATATCAAAATGAGTTTTCCAACAATCTAAGAGTTCACAAATAGAAATACTCATCAAATAAAGTGTCAATCAACAAGGTTATACAAAAAATCTAGAAATAAACTGAAGGCCCCCCTTTGAACTACAATAGTTCCTTCTTTATCTAACGACAGTTATTCTCTTATACAATCGACATTAATTGCTTCTCTATATAATACCAAAGAGAGAAAACATTGACAATAATTCTCTTGTACTATAATAGAATTTCTCCTATACAGTGACGTTTCTTCCTCTATACCATATCATTTTTTTCTTATATAGTGATGTTAATAGTTTCAGTAGAAAAACTTCTCTTACACCAAATAAAGAAAATAGTAACAAATGCCCACAAAGTATGCAAATAACAACCACATCAAATTAGAAAACTGAAAAGATCTAAAAGTTACACCAACTAAACAAAACAACTACAAACCAAACACAAAATAGTTGTAAAAGAGGACCCAAAAAATGGATGAACACATCCAAACTCACCAACCACTAGCTATAAATTTGAACAAGTGGGAAGAAGAAGATAGCTTCCAAATCTACAAAAATAATTGTACCAGGGGAAGAATGTGGAGAAGTGTCTAGAATGGTCATGCCAAAACCAAAAGAAAACCTTTATTCAATGAGTTTATTTTAATTAAAAGCGGGCTTTATTTAAGGAACACTCACAACATGTTCTCATGTAAATTAACACTTGAGATCACTAAAAATAGGAAAAGAAAGTAAATTATATCTCTCTAACTCTTTAAATAATGACATCAAGAATAGAGAAATAGTCTTCAAAATACTAAAAACAAACTCCACTGTAGAAAAGAACAAAGAAGTAAACTTGTCTTTTAACCCCCCTTTTCTTTAGTTTTTCGATTTACATGAGACAAGCCTCCCTTTGACTTGATTTGTATGAAAAAGAGATCTCAAAAGAGTTTCTTTCCTTGTTTTCTGTTTGATGTTATGTGTGCTTGTGTGTCAGTGAGAGAGAGAGAGTCAAAAACCTAAAAACCTCGTTCTTTGTTTTTAAATTACTAACATAGGCTAGACTGTTAAAGCCTATAAGCCTAACAGTAACCTCATTACTTCATAGGCAATCACACCATAGATATTTCATCTTCTGAACATTTTCCCAAGTTAAAAAAAATCCTCGATACTGTTGGATTTGACACCATGCATTGTTTTATAAAAATAAACACTAAATTAACATATCTACATTTTATGCTTTTGAACCACTAGCATTAAATACGGAAATTATCAATTTATGTTATAAGGCAATGAGGTATACCAATAATTTTAAATATATCATTAAATATTTTCTTATAGATATTAGGATGCTCTATAAGAATCTTCTACACAGGTGTTAAAGTAGTACTTATGATATAATAACTGGCCACAAACAATCCAAGGATTGGCTTTGATAGGGATGCATTTTATAGTATTTCTATATGTGTTATAATGTAATTTCATCCCTATTCTGTTATTTAAAGGCTTAAATTGTTTTCTTTTTACGTTTAGATGCATATTTGAATTTAGAGAACAAAAAACAAGTTAAAAGGATGATAAGTGTACTTTAAATAAATTAAAAATAAAAATTGAAGTTGGAAGGAAATAAAATAATAATAATAAAAAAAAATTTGAATGCAAACCGATGCGAGATTTCAAAGCTTTGCATGATTAATTGTTAATTCTACTGTAGAGTTTTGCTTGGATTGGATTGAAGCTAAACCATTTGTTGTTTGCTTGGACTGGACTAGAGCTAACCCGCCTGGCATGGACTGGTGCTGTTGACGTATGGGCCTGGCGAGAGTGGTCTGGTGAGGATGGGCCTGGCTTGGTGATGCTCTTGCGTGGCCTTGTATCCACACAGCTTGAAGTCGTGCCTAGCGTGGACCAAGACAAGCGAATGGAGAGTTACAAGAATATTCGGAAAACACAAGAGAGAGGAGAATTAATTGGGAATTAAGCATGAAAACCTAGAAGAGAGGTGGGACAAGCGGCTTAATCTAGAAGTCTTGACTTGGAGCGGCTTGGAGGCTTAAGGGTCTTAGAGCTGCTACATGAGGAGAGGATGACGCTACACGAGAGATGAGTTGTTGCATAGTTGATAGGGGTCAATTTGATATGATTTTTATAGTTAATTTGATGCATTATGACCCCTATATTGTGTTTAAATGTTTA
>JAOXYD010245235.1:0-16797 GCA_028565735.1 Pinacopodium congolense
TATATTTTAATTCATTTAATTTTATATTTTTATAAGTTTAAGTTATATCCAACTTATTATATTTGACATTTTTAAAATTTTTAAATTTAAAGTTTTTAAGTTTGAAAATAAAATTATGAATAATAAAAGTTATAAAATAATAACGATTATTATTATGAGCAAACCGGCGATTAAACCGTAACCGTAACCGTAACCGGCTATTTTCTAACCGTAACTAAACCGTAAACAGGCGGTTAAGTTAAGGTTTATAGATTTTTATAAACCGTAACCGGCGGTTTGGTAACCGTAATCGGCGATTTTGTAACCGTGGTCACCCCTATGAGCAACAACACCAAGGGCAGCAAATTTGGATAGATCTTGGGGGAAACAAACTTTAAACTACACATATAAGCCCAAAAATTTCAAGAGTTCATCAATTTTACGTTTTTATTTTCATATTTATTTTATTTTATTTTATTTTATCTTTTATTTTATTATGTTTTGCATTTTCAAGAATATAAACTTGGTTGAACTTATTTTTATTATTATGTATGACTAAAATATTTTTCGGATTTGTTGCTTGAATTATTTGGGACCCTTTGGTTATTAATTGAATTTTTATAAATATTTATCTTGTTTATTGTGCGTAAACCCTCCAACAAATCGAGAGAGTGAGTTAGGTAATTTGTATTAGATGTACAACGAAAGTTAGCATTTAATAAACCTATAGGCAATAAGGTATTGATTTATTAGGAAGAGATTTCGATAAATTAATATACTACCTATAGGATAACTTCATATCTAGTTAAATGTTTAGGACAAGTTTTACATGTCGAGAGATCCCAAAGTTAATCCTAGATTATTTAATTAGTGATATTTAGTTGCATCTTGAGAGAGTATACCTAAAATATTAGGAAATTTTGAGTCAAATATAATTTAGATCAATTAACCAAAGGGGAACAAATAGGGATAACAATAAGTCTTATTCTTTAATCTTGATTTTCTTTGAATTTTCGTTTGTAATTGGTTGTGTTGCTCGCTTTTTCTTCTAATTTGTTTGTGTCGTATTTACTTATTTTTATTTTATTTGTTTAAATCAATTTCTTGAACAAAGTGTAAGCTAAATTGATAGGGTGTCTAGATTCAATCCTTGTGGGATCGATATCCGTTCTTTACTACAAGTACAACCTGTATACTTGCGGTTTTGAGCGTAAAACTCTTAGTTTGTTTTGCGAACCAACAGTTGGTTTGGAGTATTTTTCATATTCTCTGGACACAATTGCTACGTTGATAGGCCTAGAGGGTGCCGTTAATAGTCTAGACTCTTAATGCTAGTTTTGGGGTTTCGGACTAAACGACTTTTTAACCTCCCAAAAGGCTAGTTTTTATTTCTAACGACTCTAAATCTCTCCCAACACTAAATATATCCTTCCTAAACACTTTTAACAAGTTTTAGAAGCCCTGAAAACAACATTATAAAGATCAATCATTCAATTATTCAAAGAATTTATACTTAGAATAGATGGAGGATGGCACACTTATTTTGTATATTGTTAACTATATTACTAGTCCATTTCCGAGTAGGTTCGAGAAAGAAGAGGAAAAAGAAGAGATGAGCAAGCTTGACAGGTAAAAGGATCAGGAGAATTAGGATCAGAAGAAAGTCAAATGCTTGAAGGAATTGTGTGTGAACAAGTAAGAACTAGAAGGTGATGATTAGGATGCAATGCCTCCGTGCGCATTGCTTAATCACTTAAGGAAGTCATCCTGGGAGAAAGGAGATGTTGATAAAGGTGAGTGGAGCATGGAATATGATGGTAACATGATGCAATTCCACTCTGATCCTATGCAACATCAAGCTAACTATGAGCCTACTTTGAAGGAAGTTGCTCTAGGCAAATCTCTAAGTTTAAGCATGTTTCCTATTGGACTCAAGCATCCATTCAATAATGAATGATGTTAAGCATGCCAAGGGTCAAGCTTATGACCTTAAATAAGCCAGTAGAGGAAAGGCACCCCATATGTGTCCTTTAGTTTGCATGCTTTTCTCTTTTGTAAATATCTTTTAGTTGGTTTGCTTTGTTTGTTTTATTTGTTTTTGTGTGTTTTGGTTACAGGTGTTAAGCTTAGCTACATTATTCTTTAAGAAGGAAGTTGCTATCTCTATTCTTATAGTCCATTTGGCCTCTTCTACTTAGGAGAGTACTTCTGTTCCTACCCTCTTCTACATGTGTTTTTTATTATTTTTAGGACATTATAGACAATGTATCATTCAAGTGTAGGGGTGGGGCAAGGTTGAAAATTTTTATACATTTTAATTATTATGAATTCGATAGTTACGATTTGAATATGATAGCTTCAAATAATGTTGATATTTAGTTAATAGTTAATTGTGTTATTTTAAGGCAATTGATACTTTTAATTTGGTGAACAATGATTGATTTTGTATTGATTTCTCACCTTTAAGTTTTTCAATTTTCTTTTTCTCTTGAGTGCTAGAAAATCCATTTTTATAATATTTGATGTTCCGATACTATTTTTATAGTTTATCATATGAATGTAGAATAGGGTGCAAAATTAATTATTTGAAAAAAAGTGAAAGAAAGAAAAAGATAAAGATAAAAGAAAGAAAATAAAAGAGATAAAAGATAAAAAGAAGAAGAAGAAGAAGTAAAGATAAAATCATCTTTGTGTTTGCGTTATTGATAAAAAATCATCTTTGTTTATATTGTTAATTCATTGTTTTTACACTATTTTATATTTAGTAATTCTCACTCCGTTGGCTTGAACCCAAACTCTCTAAGGTTGAAATTGCGAGTGGTTCTTTTACCATTTGAGATAGTGATCTAACCTTGAAATTGGCTGTGTTCACCTTAAAGTGTTTACCGCAGCATCAAAAAGTTAGATGACTTTTCAAATAGACATTACTTAAAACTCAAACTATGTTGTATTTTCATATATGTTTTATGTATTTTGGAACATCATTGACCATATTTATGTGATGATTTATGCATAACGACTTGAACATTTGGTATTGTGCATATAGGATTGCTTCTTACTAGCTTTGTGTGTTTGGATGGGATTAATCAAAATTTTTTTTGTCACAAAAGAGTTGAGATTTGTGAACTAGATTAAAAGCATGAATTTGTTTTTGTTTGTACTCAGTTAGGTCTTGACTTTCGATTGAGATTACTTGATTAGAATGTTTAAATGATTTCTTAAGGAGAAGCAATGGTTCAAGTGTGGGGGTATTTGATATAACAAAAATATATTGAATTTTCATATCCTTTTTAATGTCATTTCAATCCTTTTTTATATTTGATAATAAGGATTTGCTTATGTTCTTATTATTTTAATCATTTAATGCTAAATTTTTCTCATTTTTTAGTTAATGAAATTTTTGTTTAAAATTTTAGTTTTAGTTTAGTTAAATTAAGTTTTAGTTAATTAATTAATAGCTTAAGTAGGTTGTGTTAAAAAAAACTCCTTAAAATGATTTTAAAACCAACAAATATGGCAAGTATACCGATCAAAAAGTAATAAAGTGGAGTATTTTTAGGACTAAAAAATATCGAACCCATAGGAAATGATTTTGATTATTAGGCCAATTGGATTACAGTTATCTAAAGCGCTCAAGATTGCTAAATTAATTAAAGCTATAGCAACTAAACTAGACTAAAACCTTCCAAACATTGTAATGAAATCCAAATTGCTCAAGTATTGACAAATTGATTTATTAGCCAAGGATTAGGCCATAAATGACTTAATTGAGTTATGGTAGTTAGAATTTCTAATCTAGGGTCTTCACTAATTCAAGAAAAGCCTATGGTCAAGTCATTGCCTTTTCTTTGACTTTCCTATTCCATGGTTTAGTCCATCTATAGCCATATGAAGTAGGCTTAAAGTTCAAGAAGTTCCAATCCTAAAATAGCTTGTTCTAAGACTACTACCCTCATGATTAATCAACCATTAGTCATATATTGATTAAATTCATGTTGCTTACTATTTTTTCCAATGAATTAAGTGGTTGGTCCTCTACTTAACCATTTAACATCTTATTTTAAGTGTTGAACTTAAAACAAGTATTATGAACTTAAATAAACAAAGATTACCATCCAATCATGTGTTAAGAACTTAATTAATCCATTTATGAACCTGTCCTTAGCATAAATTTAGATTAAAGCATCATGCATATGCAAGAATATTCAGATCTAGCATTAAACCACATGTTCTTGAAAATATATGAACAAAGAGTAAGAAACAAGTGAAAGAATGGCTTAGATTTCACCAAATGATAGACAACATTCATTCAACTTAAAAAAGTCTTGAAAATCATTAAAACAACCCGAAATTACAAAGAACAAAGCTAGAAAGGAAATAAAAATAAAATCTGAACATAAAGAAAGAAAATAAGAAAGCTAAACTAAATCTAAAATTTCTCCCTAATTCTAATGTTAACTGTTGCAAATATGATCTATAGAGCTTAGTATATATGTTTAGATCAAGTTCTAAGTAAGCGGACAAGTTATAGCCAATCATAATTGAAGAACCAATAGGAAAAAGCTCAACAACTACTTAAATAGCACTTGGCAAAGAGTAAAATAGCATCGTTTAACCACACACGTTTAAGTCCCTAGATTAAGTAAGATAAGGGTTCTTGACAGTTAAGTATGGGAGTGTTAGCTACCACCATTTTACTCTTGATTTTAGACATTTTGTTAGATTTTCTCTAATTTTATCTTCTTTTAAGCTTCCATTTGCAATGTACATTAATCCAAAAAAATAAATAAACACTTAAACAACAAATTGGATCAAATGTACCGTAAATCATAATCAAATTCACATGAAAATGCATTGAATTCGTAGCTTAACAACTCTCCCACACTTAGACATACAATCATAGGAAAACTTGCTCAACCTATAAAACATATCCATTGAAAAGATTTCCTTAGGTTTTCAAGCATAATAAACCTAAAACATGTTATATAGACAATTAAGCATATCAAGTGACAAAAAACTTCAAATTATGTCATGTTTTATTAAATTAAACCAAGATCAGCACTTCAATTCCATAAGTAAGATGAATAGTGCTAAAGTAGATGCATCATCTTCCAAAACAATCAAACATCCTTTATTTATTAAAACAAAACATAAACCAACAATGTGATTTTGAAGCTTGGTTGATATATTACTTACTCTTCTGACACAAAAGTTAACAATTTGTCATGAACCCAATTAGTTATTCAACTGTATCATATCACATAAACTGGCTACTAGCTCAGCTCATAAACTTTAGTTAATTGGTTCAAAGTCAGTAGAGTGAATAAAACTAGCTTACTTATTTACATTTACTATTTTTTCTTTTTCTTTTGTAATTTTATTTTAACTAATTAAATAAGATCAAGATATAGTTTAAAAGAAACACATTTTTCTTTAGAAATGTGCATTTTAAACATGGAATTTCATAATAACTATATGATGCCATTATCCAAAATATGAATTATTTTTAAACCATTTAGTTTAATATACCTACTCAATCTTATAACATCTAAAAGGGGCATAATAAGTTAAAATGAAAGGAAAAATGTCCATTGGCATACATTAAAATAAAAAAATTCATAAATTATAGACTATTTTGAAAAAGATGATAAATTGACATCATTTAGGATAAGATAAGACTAAGTGTGCCACACTTAAATTGAACATTGTCCTAAATGTTCATAAAATAAACAACAAAGCCTATAGATGGGAGAAAAGGAAGAGAAAGCACTCGGATAAAATTGTAATGGCTTGAATATTTGATGAAGTTAATTTGAAACTTTCTCATTGAAATAATGCTTGAAAATCCATAAAATGAATATCAAAGCACTAGAAACCAAATAAAAAGTTGCCATGCTTCATAAATATGATCAAAGAATGGTAAGGAAAAAAAAAAGAAAATCACACAAAAAAAACATAGTAAATCACATCGAATCTACTTTTAAGGATAGATTACCTCCCAATAAGTGCTTCTTAAGTTCTTTTAACTAGACCTTAAAGTTAGGGAATCTTTAATCTAAATTTTAGGTTACCATCTAACTAATTTGATCCATTCTTTCCAAAGGTGCTTACAGCTTTAAGTTGTTATTCAAGAGCATCACAAATCCTACCTTTGAAGAAAAAAAATACAAAGATCTTACCCTTAATAAAGTACCAAGGTATAAAACTAAAAAATGTCTACTTTCAGCCTAGGATCAAAATTAGAAGCACCTAAAAAATCAATGCCCTTTAATGGTACCTCGATTTGAATCAATTCATCCCTTTGAACGACCATATCATTAACTGGTTCATTTAAACCCTTTGGTTCAATTTCAAGTTCCTTCTCATCTTCACTTAAGTTATTAAGGTCATGCATATCATCTTGGTTAAATGGAATGGCTCCAAGGTCATGGGTTGCTACTTCATACATATGTTCTTCCTTAACACTAATTGTATCAACCATAGACCGATCCACTGCTTCATTTAAAATTCCAACATTTTCAAGAGCTGTTTCATTATTAATTCATTAAAAAATATCATCATCATTCTTTTCAAAAGGAATTGAAAACTCTTGCTCAATATTATGCATTGTAAAAGATTCTAATTGACTTAGCTCTAATAGAGGATAATCATGCACGTGGGTTAGAGAAAAAATTGTAATGGATCTTTCTAATTACTCCATGTGGAACTCTAATTGCAATTCTAGAATAACCTTGTCCCTAACTCTATATTTTTTTTACAAGTGAATGCATTATCATAAGATCCCATATTAAATCTTTCATTATATTAATGTTGACACTCTAGCCTTATGATCAGAAGAAGATTTTTAAGATTGGCTATGATATGGCTGAGGATGACTTTGGAAATGAGACAATTAACAAAGAGCAAAAGATAGTTAAAAATGAGATGAATTTTTGCCACGAATAATCTAGGTAAGGTGGTGAACAATCAAAAGCACACGATATATGAGATGATGCATCAGAGTTCTCAGATTCATTACTTAATTCTTCTAGATCATATCGTTGGTGATCTTGCCATTGATCATATTGCCTTCAAATCTTTTAAATGACCAAAGCTAGGCACCAAAAGATGTTTTAACACATAAAATAAATAAAAAACAATCACAAAAAATATATAAGAAAAATAATATCAACATAATATAAAAAATATTTACAATCTAGAGTAATTCACAAGGATATATTCCTAATATCAATAAATTTTTCCCTGAGTAACAACACTAAAAACTTATTGTTGGTTTGTTTAGACTAATTTTATGCTCAATTAATTATCATGTAATTATTGCACAATTCCTTAAAATGATTTTAAAACCGAGACATACGACAAGTATACTGATCAACAAGGGATAAATTTGAATTTTTTAAGACTCCAAATTGTTGAACCCACAGGAAAAAGTGTGACTACTAGGGCAATTAGATTACAGTTATCTAAACAGTTCAAAATTGCTAAATTAATTAAAGCTAAAGTAACTAAACTATAATAAAAAGTTCCACACCTTGCAATGAATTCGAAATTGCTTAAGAATTTCCAAATTGATTGATTAGCTAAGGATTAGGACACAAATGACTTAATTGAGTTATGGAAAGTTAGAATTTATAATCTACTATCTTCATTAATTCAAAATAAAGCTATGTCAAGTCATTGCCTTTTATCTAATATTCCTATTCTATCATTTGGTAACCTATAACCGTAGGAAGTAGGCTTAAAGTTTTAAAAGTTATAATCTTAAAATGCCATGTTCCAAAACTAGTACCCACATGATTAATAAACCAATGATTATGTATTTATTAAAATCATGTCAATTACTAATTTTTCCAATGAATTGAGTGATTGTTCCTCTACTTAAGCATTTAGCATATTATCTTAAGTGGACAAATTTAAATGAGCATTAAGAATTCAAATAATTAAAGATTATCATCCAATCATATATTAAAAACTCAATTAATCAATTTAAGAACATATCCTTGGCATAAATTCATATTAAAACATCACATATATGAAAGTGAATACAGATCTAACATTAAACCACATGTCCTTATGAATGAATACTTTCAAAGAAATTATGGAAGGTAAAAAATTAAAAATGATATGAATGGAATAAACTTGTACTTATTTAATAAAAATTAGAAAGAAATACAAGAAATAATAGTTTCAACAACTTACAAACTCCTTTTATTAATGATAACCCTCTTGTGTTTTTTTTCTACGGCTTAAGAATAACCTTGTCATGTTCATTTTGAAGGCTCAAGAATAACCTCACTATTATAGTGCTCTAGTGTGCTAGAAAACACTCACTCTAAAAGAGTACTCATTAATAATGCTTGCTAACTTTTATGCAAGAAAATATAGGAACTATTCACTTTCTCAAGGATTTAAAAGGCCTCATGTATAGCTTATTTCTGCTTGTTGTTTTTGTGACATACTTAACCAATTATTTATACTACTAATAAGAATTAATTAGCCAATGGTAAATCTCCAATGTTCATCTTTACAACTAATGTTGTGACCCTTATGTAATATTACTGTTCTTGATTTTCCATAGCATAATCTTCTTCATTCAGTCAACTGATAAGCAACGTTTAGTTGACTGAACTTCTGGCTTTGAACAGTCAATCGACCAACTATGAAAATTAGGTCAACCATTCCTATTTGCAGATGCATTCGATCGACTGGACCTTTGTCCTAATATGTTCGGTTAACCAGTGTCTATTCAGTCAACCGATCTTTAGCCAATGGTGACAGCATAGCTAGGATCAACATATTTATTTCTCATAAACACTTCAAACCTCTTTCTTTCCTATATAGTCAAAAAATATTAGAAATTAAGGTGTTTTATCATCATCAAAACAAGGTCAAACCTCCTTTAGTTCAACAATCTCCCCTTTTTTGCTGATGACAAAACCATGTGATAATAAAATATAATATACAGATATTTTGGAAGCTCCTCCTAAAACAAAAAAGAGTTTTGACACTTCAAAAATTAAGTTTTACTCCCCCTAAATTTATTCATAAGTTATATCACATGCCACCTCTCCCCCCTTTTGGAATCAACATAAAAGGGCAAGATACATCATAAGGAATGCCCATTAATCTTACTAATTTCTCTTTTAAATATTCAAAAAAGATCTTCACAAAAAGGATTAGTAAAAATATCTACTAAGTGCTGTAAGGTATTAACAAACTCAAGTTCAATGTCTCAATTTTATACATGATCTCGAATAAAATGATATCTAATTTCAATATGCTTAGTCCTAGAATGTTGAATGGGGTTCTTAGTCAAGCAAATGGTACTTGTATTGTACTATAGAATAGGAATTCTATCCCGATGCAAGCCATAATCCCTAAGTTATTGCCTAAGCCACAACACTTGAGCACAACAGCTACTGATGGCTACATATTTAACTTCCGCCGTAGATAATGCAATAGAATTTTGTTTCTTACAAAATCATGAAACTAATGCATTTCCTAAGAAATGGCAAGCACCAGATGTACTTTTCCTATCTCATAAAATACTCGCATAATTGACGTCAGAATATCCAACCAAGTCTAAAGATGCATTTTTAGGATACCAAAGTCCTAAATTTAATGTGCCATACAAGTATCGTAAAATACGCTTAATAGCTAACAAATGGGATTCCTTAGGAGAAGATTGAAACCATGCACACAAAAAAATACTAAACATAATATCAGGATGAGTAGTAGTTAAACATAACAAACTACCAATCATGCCTCGAAATAGTTTTACGTCTACCTCTTTACCATATTTATCCTTATTTAGCTTGGTAGATGTAGTCATGAGAGTGCTTAAAGGCTTGGTTTAGTCAATGTGAAAATGTTTAAGAAGTTCTTGTGTATACTTTGAATGATTGATGAAGATTCAATCCTTTATTTGATTAATTTGAGTCTGTTTCGATGGTTAGTTGACTTAGAAAATTAAAATCCTTTTAATGATTTTTCTTTAAATAATAACGAAATTTAGGCTAGTACACCTATTATAAAAGTAATAAAGAGGAGTAAAATTAGGACTCTGAATGTCAATCTCATGGGGAAATAGGCTTAATTACTAGGTAATTATATTACAATTACCTAGGAAAATCCAAAAAAATTGATTAAAGCCTTAAAATTGCTAAACTAGTCTAACTGGGCTTAAGCACTTTAAAATTAATTTTTAATTGCTTTAAAAATTTTCTGAAAATTACCAAATGTGTAAACTAGCTAAGGATTACGTGATTAATGATTAATTGAGCTTTAAACAAATTTAAGGGCTGATTAGAGTTCCTTCACAAAATTAAAGCAAAGATATGGTTAAGACTTTGCTTGACTTTGCTTTATCTCCAATTAACTTAGTGTAAAGTTTATTTGTGCTTTAAATATAGTCAACAGGCTTCAAATTCAAGAAGGTGACTTTTGGATACTTAAACTCAAAACTCTAACTATCAGAAAAAATTAAGGTTTTGTTATTCATTGATTAATTGTATTGCTTATTAAATTTCTAACAAATTAAGATGATTTCTTAAGATTAACTTATCTTAAACTCTAATCCTAGGTAGCAAGAAAAAAATAAGATGTTTTAAACCTTCAATAAACAAAACTCTAACCTTATAACATGTCTCTAATCTCTCTTAAATCATACAAACATCAATCCTTAGCAATAAAAATGATTTAGCCACACATTTTGATCAAAACATACAAGATATAAACTTTAAGAAATAAGCCTTGATAGATCCAAAAACATGAGCTACAAAATAAAGTTTAGAGGTTACAAAAATCTCCAAGGAAGACTCCTTAACATGTCTTGAACTCCCAACATTATTTTGGAATCCAACAGAACTCTGATCCATCAATATATTGCAGAAAATTCAAGGAACATTCAAAGAAAGAGGCATAAGAATGCAACTTCGATTAATTTGAAAATATAAACAAATACATAAGTATTCTGAATTAGAAACCCCCTGAATGTGATTTATAAATACATAAATATGTCTTAACAAAAAGCTTGAATGATCAGAAATTAAAAAAATAACACTGAATTTGAACAAAAAGTGTTTGAAGCCTATGAACTAAGGAAGAAAAGGAGGATCTTCTCTCTCAAAACTCAATATTTAAATCTCCCTTATGATCCAACTATTATTGTGTTTCTCATGTTTTGCAGGTGGTCTAGACTTTGCTCATGTGCTAGCAAACAATGGCATTAATTGGAGACAAGCCACAACCATAAAATTTAATATTTGGAGCTGATATTATTGACTGATGGATCAATGGTACCCTGGCCGACGTATAATGTCGAGCTGTAAACCACCGTTGATGGTCTAATTTTAACTTCTTAGGCTTGGGCCTGATCATTTGTAAATGACACCCTATTCATCCTTAACCTTGGGACTGTAGACCCATGTTAATTGTTGAGTCAAACTTTGATCCTTTTGCATAATTTCTCCAATTTTTATTAACACCCTGTAAATTAAACAAATCAACACATAAATTAAGTAATTAAACACATAATTAGAGGCATAATTCATCAATTACTAAATCAAAATGCAATCAAATTGGCCCTTAACAATTCCCTTGAGCTTAAGTATTTACTTATCCTCAAGTAAATTAATTCGTCATCAATTTCATAATAGGATAAAAATAGGAAAAGCAATTAAAGATTAATAACACAATTATTGCAAATGCATTCTTTATCCTTAAAAAATAATGACGCATGGAAATGTTATAAAATTAATTAATCAAATCAAATCGTTAATGAATTTAAATCATTTCATTCTTTTTGAAACGTCAACCTAAATCTCAAAAACTAGTTCCATATTTAAAAGATAAATACACTGAGTTTAATGCATTTTTTTTTTTACAGTTTCACATCCTTTAAGTAATTTAAATCATAGTTTAATTAATCATATAATTAATTAAATTCATAAGTAGTTTAGTTGAGAAGTCACTTTAGTCTTTTTATGCGAAGGTGAAAATATTTTCATGAACAACCCCTGTTTATTCAGCTTAGTCACATTAACTCAACCGACTTTTAGCTCTGCTCATAACTTCAACCTTATGCATATATATACATTACTCAATTCTTTATCTGTCTTTTTTTCTTTATTTTTCTATCTTTTTCTTTCATTAATTCTCTTTTTCTTTTATATATACATACATATAAGATTAGAAATGAAAGGAGTGGATTTTGCTTACTTATTTAACTAATTAAGTAATTAATGTTAATTTTAAATAAATTTTTTGGGGTTAATTAAGTGCCTTAAAAGAAGTTACAAAATTACACATGAAGTTGCATTTTATATATGAAATATCATTCTTATCATCCAGTATCCAACTTATGAAATGAGTTAAAGGCATTTAATTTTTAATAGTCAGAATTAATCATATAACATTTCAAGTTGTTCAAATAATTGAATTCAAATGAAATCATAGACAATAAAAAAGATCAAAATTGATTTTTTTTTCACAATTTATAAATTATGATCAAATTGATGATAAATCAAATTACTGTAAAGAAATAAAACTCAAATTTATCTCTCCCCCGCACTAAAACTAAACATTTTCCTTAGTATTTAAGAAATAAATTGAAAAGCATAATATATGAGAGTAGGGAAAGAAGTACATGTATTTGATATAGACTCGAAGATTAGTTAGTCAATTTGTAGGAACTAAAACAATTTAAAGCAACAAACACAGAAAATAAAAAAGAATGCTTCACTTATATAAATATGTATTTCAAATACAACCAAGAAGCCCCAGTACATAAAAAATGTGGGAATTAGATCTAAAACAAAGCATAAAAACAACCTATACTATGAAACTAAAATGAAAACACACTAAAACAAAACAAACAAACCAAAGGTCCTGAAATAAACTATGTGAATAACCAAAATAACAAAGAACCAGGACTCTGACTATTTGATCCCGAAGCTCAATCCCTCTAAGAATGGAATCATTGTTACTTCTCAACTTATGCTAAGCGTGAGTCCACACCATCTAAATGAAGGTTAAGCACATTAAAATGAGCATCCATCCCACCACGCAAATAAGAGATCTTCGAACAAAGTATAAAATCTATGTTAGTCAAGAAAGTCATGAAACCAACCATAGGTTCATTAGTTGAAGGTGGAGGTGGTACAATAGGTGAAGAATGGCGAAATTACTTAATCTATCGTACCATTCTCTAGGTGCTTGATTTAAACCATATAAGGATTTGGAAGGTTTAAAAACATGTTCTGGTGCATCATGTTGTTCAAAACCAAGGGGTCAACTCAACATATACTTCTTCCTAAAAATCCTTTAAGAATTCATTTTTAATATCCATTTAGAAAAGTTTAAAACTCATGTGAGATGCAAATGCAAAAAGTAGTCTAATGGCCTCTAGGCTAGCAATGGGAGCAAACATCTCATCATAATCTAGTCCTTCTTCTTGTTTATAGCCTTTAGTTACTAGTCTTTCTTTGTTTCTAATAATGTTGCCTTGTTCATCTAATTTATTCTTAAAAATCCTTTTTGTACCTATGATAGTATGATCTACGGGTCTAGGTACTAAACTCAAACTTTGTTTCATTTAAATTATTCTAATTCCTGATTCATGGCTAAGATTCAATTCTCATCGATTAAGGCCTCGCCTATAGTCCTAGGTTCTATTTTTTAGATAAAATTAAGATGTGATAACTTAAAATGAGATCGGGTTGTTACCCCATGGTGAATATCATCTATAATTTGGTTTAAGGGATAATCCTTCTTGTATTTCTAATCTTTTGGCAGCTCATCATCTCATCTTTCTTCTCATAGTTCATCAATTTCTTCTTGAAACATTTGTCATTTGTCTTCAAGTGAAAGATTTCTAAACATTTGGATAAGTCTACATCATTAAACTTTATATGATTTACTAGTTAATGAATATCCCAAGAAAATACCTTCATTTGTTTTAGAGTTAAAATATTTGAAGCTATCTTCGATGCTCAAAATGTAACATTTGCAACTGAAAACTTTTAAATGAATGATTTTTGGTTTCTTGTAGTTTAAAAGCTTATATGGTGTTTTGTCTAATTTATGTATAATGTTCACCCTATTAATAACATGCCATGTACATGCAATGGCCTATCACAAAAGTATTTTGGGAAATCATACTCATCAATCATATTTCATGGAATTTATTGTAAAGATCTATTCTTGCTTTCTACTACTCCATTTTCTTGTGGTGTTCTAGGTGCCAAAACGTTATGCATGATGCCATGATAATCACAAAAGCATTCAATCAATCATGTCATTCTTAAATTCTCTACCATGGTCACATACGCGGTTTCCCAGTGACGCCCAGATGGGCCTGGGAAAAGCAAAATCATGCAGGTGTGACGCCCAGATGGGCCATTCAAAGCAGACAATATCTGTAGGAAAGGGTGGTGACTAGACTGGACTGTTACAATTGGTATCAGAGCCAACCCCTTCCCCTATGGACGCATTTTCCCAGTGACACCCAGATGGGCCTGGGAAAAGCAAAACCGTGCGGGTGTGACACCCAGATGGGCCATCCAAAGCGGACAATATCTGTAGGCAAGGGTGGTGACTGGATTGGACTGTTATAGTAGTTTCATAAAAGAAAATGCATCCTTTATAATAAAGGTAGACCCCTTTAAGGACTTACTTGCTAAATTCACTAAAGGGAATAAGAAATCAGAAAACATGTTAAGTGATCAAAAGGTTGTAAATGATAAACATGGTTTAGATTATGTTAGTGATAATAGGCATTCCTTTAGTATGACTAAATTTATTAAAGGAAACAATTTAGAGGAAAAAGAATCTAGGCCATCAATTAAAAATGTTTCTAGGCTTTTAACATCTAGATCTCATCATGCTTTTTTGTATACATCAAGACCATCGTATAAAAAGAATTTGTGTGTGCCTAAAAATAGATATAATTTCTTTGTTAATGCACATCATGAAAATAATGAATATAGGCCTTCTACTTGATATGCTCCTCATGCTTATATCAATACTTCTAGGAATGTTTATCGTACTCATCATATGCCATTAAATGTTTGTCATGCATATTCTAGACAAAACATTCATCAAATAGAAATGCTTACATCTAAAAATGCATGTAGGAATGATATGAGACATCATTTTCTTTCATATGATGCATTCAAAAGTTTTAATGGATCTAGACCAAGTTATGTTCATGGAAATGCATATAGATCACATACACCTTTATTTTGTCATTATTGTGGTCATTTTGGATATGTTCAAAAATTTTGAAATGACCATTTAAATGTTTATCCTAATAGAAAAAATGGGTATGAAAGTAACCGTGAAGGATCAAAGATGACATGAGTACCAAAAATTCGTTAAAATTACTTCATTTGTTATCTCTAAGAGCTTAAAAAGGCAGACTCACCAACATTGTTGGACCAAGAAAGTGAAAAATTCAAGAAATAAACTTGGAGATTAACATGAAAAGGAGGTACGCCTTGAACTTAAAATACATAGGTTTTCATTATGATATTTTGAATGCTTGTTGGTTCTATTATTGATCAAATAACTATTTGTTTGAGTTTCTAATTGCTTATTTTGGACTATGCATGCAAGTTCTGATAATTGAACTTAGCATATCAGTCGAGGTAAGGCTAATCGGTTGATCGATATAATTGAGTCGGTCAACTAATGCCTTAATAACTCAGGTATGATTTATTAAGACTTCATGCAACCTTGTGCTTTTATTCTGCTGCAAATCATCCCTTCTTTCAATATGGGACTGTTTAATCCTTTTGTCATTTTAATTTTGTTTTAAATGTTTGTTGAACCAAGGGAGCTTTCACTTGATTTTGTTGATGACAAAATACTCCTTTTACTAAGATTTTTGTTAAGTGTATTTAAAGATAGGTACATTTAAGAAGAGGCTTAGTTAAACAAATACATTGCTGAAGACCGAAGGTTGGTCGACTAAATATAGAGGATCGGTCGACCGAATCGTAGCATTAAAGGAAGCATCGGTCTACCGAAGGAGGATCAGTCAACCGAATAAGGCTAAGTGGTCGACCGAATAAGCATCTAAGAGTAATCAGCTGACCGAATGAAGAACGGTCCACCGAACGTTGGCCTATTAGTTGACCGAAATGAGTGCAATGTTCACATTATTCAACAGATAGAAGATTTGTCTAACGTATAGAAAATATATGCAATGGTAACAAGTGGTATCCAACAGTCAAAAGAAATAAAATGACTCTAATAAATAGTTTTTCAATAGATAGTTCAATGGGTGTCTTAGTGATTTCACACTATAAATAGATGGAGAAAGCAAGAAGAAAGACACAGAAGTATTACACAGAATACGAGCTTTACAAGTTTGATAAAGTGTTTTGAGAGTTTAAGTTTTATATGTGTTTAAGAGTTCATGTTTATAAAATTTGTGTGAGATTTGTGTTTTCTTTACTTGTGAGAAATTGTTTCATTATTTCAAAATTATTATGAGTTTATAAAAAGAATTTTTCAAAAGCTTATTCTTGAGCCTTGAAAAAGAATAGTTGGTTATCCTTGAGCCAAAAATGAGTTGTAAATTATTACAAGTTAGCTAAAAAGGAGTTGTAAGTTATTGTAAGTTCAAGTTTATATTTCTATAATCTCTAGTATTCTTTATATTATTTGTTTCATAATTGTGTTATTTAGCTTCTGCAAAGTATTATTTCTTTAGTATATTTGTTTTTAAGAATTGAAGAACCTAATTCACCCCCCTTTTAGGTCTCATTTTAGGTCAACAAATGGTATCAGAGCGTAGATTTCACATTAGATTAA
>JAOXYD010245246.1:0-16796 GCA_028565735.1 Pinacopodium congolense
ATAGTTCAACTAAGTTGCTTATAATAATTTTCTCTCTAATCCAATTGATGAGTTCATTAGTGACTTGTTTTTTAGATTTTCCCTTATCTTTAAAACATCTTTCATTTCTCTCCTTTCAGATTTTGTACATAGTTGAACTAAAGAAAATCAACTAAATGCTTTTATTTCCTGCAAATATAGACTTATCTGTTGCAAGATAACTTAAAATTTCTTCATAATGATACTCTATATTTTCCCATAAACAAAGTGTAGCAATCATATGCCACACATATTTATTGTAGGAGCAAGCAAAAAATGAGTTTTCACTAGTTTCAATATAAGTTGTTGAACCAATGTTCCAATCTTAATTTTGATGATAACAAAGCATAATTGTTACTAATGATTTAAGTTTATACCATGATATTCAAAGATAGATTTATTTCAAGATGATTCAATTTGGAAAACTTGAAGCTTGCAAATGTGAAGTTAAAGCAAAAATATATAAGCTATAATACCTTAGTTAGGTTTTTTTTAATATGATTGTATTATTATCCAATTGATCTAGGGGCTCAATTTTGATCATGCATTGCATATAGTTTTTAAAAGTTGCATAAAGTTTCATAATATAATCATTGAATCATTTTGATTATTCATATGGTCTCAAATTATATTTTAAATCTTGTATAAAGTCTTATTCAATGTTTTTATAGTTAAGAATTGTTTTATTCATTTGATTGCAATTTTATAATTGAAATTCTTTTGTTTAAGCTCTTTTGTTGACATACCTCAAATCTGTCCTGATTTAAATTATCATCATTCAATCTGATTTTTCAGTACGCAAATCATTTTTTATTGCTTCAAAATCATCATATACATTTTGACTAAGATCTCAAGAGTACACTAGAATTTTATTTCATTTTTTAAGAACTCAAAACAATAATTGAAGCTTTAAGAAAGCAGATTACTCAAAATTGTCTCTAACAACTCTTTATTTCCTTTTTGGGATTAAACGTCTCTTTCAGCTTCCAAACTGCTAAGGTTGTAATTTAAACGCCTCAAAACCCTTCCTAACCCTATATTCAACTTCTTTAAACACTTTTTGCATTTTTGGAAGCCCTAGAAACAAGATTGAAAGACAAAAATCGTTTAATCCTTAAGGCTGCCTCCTCCTTCACTATTTTCCTCCTCTCTTCATTGTTTTCGTTTAATTTCGTCTCTCTCCATCCTAATCTATTTTTGTTTGTATGAATTCATATATTTTTTTCAGTTATATTAAGTGTTTTAAAGTTTTGTTATAATATTTTCGTATTTCAAGGTATTTATTTTGATAGATTAGAACTTGAACTCACTCATAGCACAAAACTATTTCTATTTGTTTTGTTCTAACTTTAATATTAGTTCTTGCTATCTTAAACTACTTTTAAAATTGTGAAATTATTTTTTTATATTTACTTAAGTGTCATAGAGTGTGTTTAATTTTTATTTTAAATTTTTGGAAGATTATTTCATTTGTTTTAAGTTTGTTTTCCAGATATAACAAAATTGTGTCAGATTTATTTATTCTTACTTTAAACGTGATTCTCGCTGTTTTAATTTGCTTGTAAAATTTTGAAATAATTATTTTTATTTAATTAAGTGTCTTAGAGTTTGTTTAATTTTTTTTTGAGTTTATGGAAGAATATTTCATATATTTTAAGCTTGTTTTTCCAGATACACCAAAACTATCTTTGATTTTTCTGTTCTTAAGCTAATCTAGATTTTGTCCATTTAGATCCGTTTTTAGGTGTGAAAATTTGTTGTGTTTAGTTTTTTTTAGTCTCAAAATTGACCAAGTATTTGTAGTTTGATTTTTGAGAACTTATATTGTCTACTTAGGCTCCAAATTCACAAGTTACTCAAAATTATCTAGATTTAAATGTACTAGCGTCATTAATATATTTGGACATTCAAATCCTAATTTATTGCTTCTAAATTTTTTTTATTTTTCTAATTCCTCAAGAGTATTACTAACTATTTTTGTGAATTTTCAAAAGCTTATTTAATTATTTTGAAGTAATTATATTCATATCTATCAAAGTTATCCATAATTATTTCATTTGATTTTTCTGATTATCATTCATTATTCATTCACGTTTTTAATGCATAAAATTTGTCATATTAAGTTTTTTTAAGCTTTCAAGAGTGTTATTGATCATTCATATCATTTGTGAAAGCAATTGAAGCCCTTAGTTTAATTATACTTTAAGTGAAACACATCTTTAAATGTATTTGGTTACTTGTAAAGGGGATTATTTTTTTTGTTAGATTGGTTAAATCTGGCAAGACTCGTCTTTGCCATATAAAGATTAATCAAAAGGTTTCTCTTCACCTTAAATAAAGAAGATTGTGTCTTGTAAAAAATTCTCTTTGCCTTAAAAAGATTTGGGTTGTAAAGGCTCCTTTTTGCCTTGAAAAGATTTGTTTTACAAAGGTTACTCTTCACCCTAAAAGAAGATTGTATTTGGTTTTAAGTTGTTAGTAAAAAAAAATGATATCCAACAAGTAAATAGAGAGAAGACATAGTTTTTCTTTGGGATAGGTGAACTTCTATAAAACCTTATATCTTTCTGTTCCTTTTTCTATTTTGCTATTAATTGTTGTGTAGTTAGGCTATCAGTTTATTTATTATCAAATTAGTATTCATATTTTCATAGCATATTAAACTATTTTGCTTAGGGGGCAAGTTTAATTAGTTGAAGAAATTTTGAATCAATCAATTCACCTCCCCTATTGAGTGCCTTTAGGACTTACAATTGATATCACAGTACAAGCCTCATATTTGTGTTAGTTTCTAACGAAACTATGAGTAAGCATCTATTATGGTACATTTGCAAGGTTCATCTAGTCATGAGGGTCAAAATATTAGTAAGGCGTCATTTTTTTTATGGAAATGATTACTTGTATTGGAAAACTAGGATAAGGTTTTTTTCTTCAAGTTAAAAATGTTAAATTATGGGATATAGTGAGTGAAGGGCCATAGATTTCCATTAAGATAGACAATGGTCAAAAAGTTCTTAAAGTAAAAGATAAGTAGAGCGTAGAAGATGAAAAACAAATTTCACTAAATAGTATAGCCATCCATATTTTATTTTGTGCATTAAGTAAAAATGAATTTGATAGTGTCTATGTGTGAAACGACTAGAGAAATTTGGCATATATTAGAAGTTACTTATGAAGGTGCTAACCTAATAAAGGAAAGTAAAATATCATTGCTCATTCATCAATATGAATTATTTTATTTGCATCTTGATGAAATTATTTCTTCCATGTATACTAGATTCATTGGCATCATAAATGCATTAAAAGGTCTAAGAAGAACATATTCAAATGTTGAACTTACTAAAAAGATTTTGAGATCTTTAATAAAAGGATAATAGGCAAAGGTCATTGCCATCTAAGAGGCTAAAGTCCTTAATATTTTACCTTTAAATAAATCAATAGGTTCATTACTCACTCATGAGATGACAATAAAGGAATTAAAAGCAAAAAAGAGGAAGTTTTATCAAGAAGAAAGAATTTGGCATTCAAAGCCAAGAATGTGGAGTTTAGTGAAGAAGAAAACTCTTCAAAAGATAGTGAGGATGACATAGATCTTCTCACTAGAAAATTCAATAGGTTTTTTAAGAAGAAGGCACACTCAAAGAAAAGAGAGTAAAGTAAGTATGATGATAAGAAAAAGTTCACTAATATTGTTTGTTTTGAATGTACGAAACCAGGACAATTGAAGAACCATTGTGCACTCCTCAAGGAGTATGAAAATGATGAAAGAAATAGTAAGAAGGAAAGGAGGGAGGAAAAGGGAAAGAAAACCTTGCAAGCCTTGTAGGATATTGAAAGCGAAAAGGAAAGTGAAAATTTTGAATATGAAATCGTCAAGTTTTGTCTCATAGCCTTGGATAATAAGGTACCATCTTCTTCCCATTCTAATGATGATGAGAATGAGAATATTGATGTTATTTTGAATTACAATGAATTGGTTAAAGTTTTAGAATTTGCTACCTTGAAAAGAAGGAAATTATCATCTAAATATAAGCAATTCATGAAGTTGATGAATGATTTTATAATAGAAAATGAGAAGTTGAAGAATGACTTACATGCTTTAGAATCTAAAAGTATGGAATTTGTTTTCTAATTTTTTCTTGAAGTCAAATTTATTCTTAAGCCTTAGAAAAAAAAAACAAGAGAGAGTTATCCTTAAGTCACAAAAGGATTTTGTTAGTTGTGAAGTTGTAATTTTTTGTTTGTTCATTTCATTCTTATTCTATTTCAATATTAAAGATTTATTTTGTTTTAATTGTGCATTCCAATAATTTTCTGTCTATCTTCTGTAATTTATTTAAAGCAATTATTTATGAATTGCATAAATTTTTATTATCTAATTCATCGCCTTCTTAAGTGCCATATAGGACCAACAACTGGTATCAGAGTATAAGTCTCATATAGAGTCTCAATTCCGATGAACTAGTAAGCAAAGATCTATGGCATACCTTATAAATTCCGTAACTCCTTCATGTAGCCTAGAAGATCATAACCCCCATAGAACTCTTTTCTTTGATGGAATTAACTATTTGTATTGGAAGAACATGATGAGATGCTATTTGATGGGTGAAAATGGAAATTTATGGGTAATTGTGTCATAAAAGTTTTTCTTACCTACTAAACTTGTAAGTAATGAACTATTTTAAAGAAAGAAAATGAATGGAACATTATAGAAAATAAATTAGTATCATTAAAATATAAGACCATGCATATTTTATACTATGCTTTGAGTATGGAAGAATAAAATAGGATTTTTATGTGTGAAACTGCATACAATATTTGTAGTACTTTAGAAATCACTCACGAAGGCACAAATTAAGTGAAAGAAACTAAGATAAACATGCTTATTCATGATTATGAACTTTTCCAAATGTTTCATGATAAGAATATTTCTGTTATGTATACTCATTTTAATAATATCATAAGTGCTCTAAAAGGTTTACGTTAAACTTATTCTAATGTTGAACTTGTTAGAAAAATCGTTATGTCCTTACTAAAGTCATGGGAAACAAAGATGATAGCAAAGCAAGAGGTTAAATATCTCAATGTACTTCCTCTCGACGAACTTATTGGTTCATTATTGACATATGAGATGAGGATGAATAATATTTAAGAAGAACAAAACATGCTTAAAAAGAAGAATGTATCATTTAAAACATCCAAAAGAGAGGAAAACAAAAATGAAAAATCACCACTTAGAAGCGAGAATGAGGAACTTGCTCTTATCGCAAGAAGACTAAAGAAATTCATGAGAAATGCATCAATGCATTGAAAAGGTACGTCTTTCTCTTAAAATAAATTATCTAATATAACACATTTTGAATGTGGTAAAAAATGCCACTTGAGATAGCAATGCCCACACTTACAAGATGAAGAAGAAAAAGAAGAAAAGAAAGAAAAGAAGGCATGGAAGAAGGAAAGGAAAGACTTCAAGAAAAAGAAATCATTGAAAGTCAGTTGGTCTAAGTCAAGCAACTCTAAAGAAGAAGAAGTAGCCAAAATGTGTTTCATGGTACACAAGGAAGTATGTTCTCTTATAGTGAAAATGAGTGTGAAGGTGATTATTCTTATGATGAAGTATTAGAAAACATAGAAAAGTTAATCAAGAAGAAAAAAGAATTGCATGATAAACACAAGAAATCCTTAGAAGAGTTAGATGCATACAAATTGAAGAATGAAAATATTAGGAGAGACATAGTTTTGGTTAACAAAGACAATGATGAAATAGTTAATGAAAATAGGATCTTAAAGAAAGAAATTTAATTCCTTAAGGAATCACTTGAAAAATTTAACAAGGGAAAAGCAAAACTAGAAACTTTGTTAAGTGTTCAAAAATTCGGAAATGATAAAAATGGGTTAGGACATAACAATGAAATATTTATTAGCAAAACCATTTTCATTAAGGGAAAGAACCTTGAAGATGAAAGCTTATCCAAAAATGTTCAAATTACACCTAGTAAACCTCAATCTAGACATCATGCATTCATGTATACTTCAAGACCTACGAAATCTCTTCAAAGACAAGTAAATGATAGAAAGTCTTTTGTATAACCTAGACAGTATTTTCAAAGAGTTTATAATGATTTTAGACCAAGAAACACATATAAAACATATACTCTTTTGTTTTGATCTTATTGTAGATATAATGGTCATGTTTCACATTTTTACTATGATCTTTTGAATGTTCTATCTAATGAATATAAGAAATATAATACTCAAAGAATAAAAACACTTTGGATTCTAAAAGTTAGATAAATCTCTTCAAATTCACGCTAGTTTTATTGTGTGTTTACATACGATTATTTTATGTTTGAATATGAATATGTTGCTAGTGTGTGTTTAGTCGACCATTTATGTGATATCGGTCAACCTAACTTATATCGGTCGACCGATAAAACTAGATCGGTTGACCGATAGGCTTTAACTCATATTCCTCTTTTGTAAATCAACATAATCTTAACTTATGTTATTCCTATCTTAGCCTTTCAAAAATCTTTTAAAACCTAGCCTTTAAATTTTTACATTCAGTCTTATTTTCTCTCAAAATTATGATGATTTAGAGGTTATTAATGTTAAAAGGATAAGTCAGGTATGTTACTAATACTTAAGGACCCAAGATGAGATGGGTACCTAAATCAACATGATTTCTTTGTTTTGTAAGATATTAAAAGAAGAAATAAATGGTATGTAGATAGTAGATGCTTACAACATATAACCAACGATCCTTCACAATTCATAACTTTTAAAAGCAAGGATAAAGGATTCGTCACTTTCGGTGATAATGATAAAGGAAAGGTAATTGGCATTGGAATGGTTGGTAAATATAACTTTTCTTTAATTGATAATGTATTGCTTGTTGAAGGCCTAAAGTATAATTTGTTGAGTGTAGGTTAACTATACGATAAAAATTGTAAAGTGTGTTTTGTAGGAAATAAATGTGTTGTCACTAAATTAGATGATGATAGTGTTATTTTCGTGGGAAAAAGAGAAGGAAACATTTATATTTTTTATTTACACTGTAAAACTAACCTTGAACACAAGTGATTGATTTCTTTAAGTGAGTGCACTTGAAGTTGGCATAGATGACTTTGACATGCAAGTATGGATCTCCTATCAAAGCTAAATTCAAAACAACTTGTAAAAGGACTTCCAAAAATGAAGTACACAAAGGATAAAGTTTGTGGAGCATGCCAAATAGAAAAGTAAGTAAAAAGTTCTTTTCAAAGTAAAAAATCAATAACATTTTCTACATCGTTTGAATTATTGCATATGGATATGTTAGTAGCTAGCTTAGGATGAATGTCATATGCCTTTGTCATTGTTTATAACTTTAATAGATCTACTTAGGTCTTATTTTTTTAGTACAAAAGATTAATGCTTTAAATGATTTGTTAGTTTTGCAAAGAAAATATAAAATGAGAAATCATTGTCCATTACATCCATTATAAGTAATCATGATAGAGAATTTGATAATGATATGTTTAAATATTTTTGTGATAATCATGGAATTTTTCATAACGTTTTTTCACTTAGGACACCACAATAAATTGGTGCAGTAAAAAGAAAGAATAGATATTTACAAGAAATGACTCAAACTATAATACATGAGTATAATTTACCTAAATGCTTTTGAGCCAAAGCTGTTGCATGTGCATGTCATATTATTAATAGAAATCAGACATTAATGAGATAAAACGCCTTATGAAATTTTGAATGGTAATATATCAAAAATTAATCATTTCAAAGTTTTTAGTTGCAAATGCTATATCTTAAATACTAAAGATAGTTTGGGAAATTTTGACTCTAAAACAAATGAAGGCATCTTTTTAAGGTATTTATTCATTAACTAGTAAAGCATATAAAGTTTATAAAAAGAACATATATGTTGTAGAAGAATCCATGCATATTGTATTTAATGAGACTAACCCTTTCAAAAGAAAGAAAGTATTTGAGAATGATGATGCTGATTTGTAGGGCTTAGAGAACCTTTCACTTAAAGATGAAGGATGAACATCCCAAGAGCCAATTGTTGAACCAAGAGAAGAAAGAAGATATGAAAAGCTACCAAGGTATTGGAAATATAATAAGAATCGTCCCTCCGACCAAATAATAGTGATATCCACTAAGGGATAACCACTCGTTCTCACTTTAACTGAGCACATCTTACTTTTATTTCAAATATTGAACTTATGACTATTGAAGAGGCTTTAGATGATGAAAATTAGATTCTAGCTATGAATGAAGAATTAAATTAATTCGAGCGAAACAAAGTTTGGACTTTAGTACCTAGACTCGTAGATCATTCGATAATAGGTACTAAATGAGTTTTTAAGAATAAATTAGATGAACAAGATAATATTGTTAGAAACAAAGGAAGATTAGTGGTTAAAGGGTATAACTATGAAGAAGGAATAGACTATAATGAAACTTTTGCCCTCGTAGTTAGATTAGAAGCCATTAGACTTTTACTTGCATTTGCATCTCATCTGGATTTTAAATTGTTTCAAATAGTTGTTAAAAGTACAATTTTAAATAGTTTTATTTAAGGAGAATTTATGTTGAAGAACCTCTGATTTTGAAAGACATGATGCACCCAAACACATCTTTAGATTATCCAAAGTCTTGTATGATTTAAAACAAGCACCTAGAGCATGGTATGATAGACTAAGTGCATTTTTACTTGAAAACAACTTTGTAAAAGGAAAAGTAGACACTACCTTATTTATTAAGAAAGATAAAAAGGATTTGTTAATTTTCCAAATCTATGTAGATAATATTATCTTTAGTGCTACTAATAAAGTTTTGTGTCAAGAATTTTCTAAGTGTATAAGTAGGAAGTTCAAGATAAGCATAAGAGGAGAACTAAATTTCTTTCTCGGACTCCAAATCAAGCAAGTGAATGATGACATCTTCATTAAAAAATCGAAGTACATAAGAGAGCTACTCAAACGGTTTGGCATGGACCACACAAAGTTATTAGGCACTCTAATTAGTATATTAACAAAATTGAATAAAGAGGAAGATGGTAAAAAGGATGTAAAGCAATATCGAAGTATGATTGGTAGTTTACTGTATTTAACTGCTAGCTGTCATGATATTATGCTTAGTGTTTGTTTATGTTATCATTTCCAATCTTTGCCTAGGGAATCTCATTTAATAGCCATTAAACATATTATGTGATATTTAAGTGATACATTACATTTAACACTTTGGTATCCTAGGAAAAAATGTTTGGATTTAATTGGTCATTCTAATGCTGATTTTGTGAGAAGTTTATTAGATAGAAAAAATAGTTCAAGAGCATGTTATTTCTTAGGTAATGTACTAGTTTCATAATTTTGTATAAAACTAAATTATGTTGCATTGTCTACTGTGTCGGTAGTTGTTGCACTCAAGTTTTGTGGTTTAGATAACAACTTAGAAATTATGGTTTGAATCTTCACAAAATTCCTATATGATATGATAATACTAGTAATATTTGCTTGAAAAAGAATCTCATTTAACATTCTAAGACTAAGCATATTGAAATTCGTTATCATTTTATTAGAAATCATATTCAAAATTGAGATATAAAACTTGAATTTGTTGATACTTTGCATCAATTAATGGATATTTTTACCAAACCTTTGTGTGACAATCGTTTTTGTACAACTAGAAGAGAAATTGGCATGGTTAATGGACATTCACTATGATATCCTATTAATATAATTATGCCTTTCGTGTTGATTCTAAAAAGGGAGAGAAGTTTATAATATTATATTCTTTTTGTTTTTTACTTTATGCAAGAATTTAGGGGGAGTTGAAAGTAAAATTCATTATAGTTATATATCTTGAATTCTTTTCTAATTTAAGGGGAATTTAAAACACTTGATCTTATTGGTTTTTGGTTAATGATTATTAAGATTATTTGTTATAATATCACATGGTTTTTTTATCACTAACAAGAGGGAGATTGTTGAACTAAAGGAGATTTCACCTTATTTTGATAATGACAAAATACTTTTATTACTAATATTTTATTTAAGTGAGTTGTAAAGATAGGTCTTTTTAAATGAAATTGAAGTGCATTTGATAAAAGAGCTTGGAGCTTAACAAGTGATAAAAGAAGAACACATGAAGTTGATTTGAGTTTTTTAGCTACTGTCACTTACTGAAGTTCGGTCGATTGAATTAGAAGATTACAGGGCGAGAGATTAGGAATGATCACATTACACAACAGTAATAAGCCTTAATGACCATAAACGTTGGAGATATAGTGTAACAACTAAATGATCCTTATTAACAATGTAAATAAGAGTTATTAATAGGTGGATTAGATATGGAGAACTTCTAAGTCATTCGTAGGTTTTTAGAAGTGTTTTGAGCCTCCACATTTTCTTTTAAATGAGTAAAGACTAGTAAGGTTTGTCATTGTGTATCATTAAGCATTAAGTGTCTTTTAACATACTAAAGCATTATACTAGTATAATTATTCTTGAACCTTCAAAAAGAACGAGTCAAGGTTATTCTTGAACCTTAGAAGTAGAACAAAAGAGGGCTATTCTTGAGCCATAAAAGGATTTTGTAAGTTGTGAAGTTGTAAGTGTATTTTATTATTATTCTAGTTCAATATTACATACTTATTTTGTTTTAATTGTGCATTCCATTAATTCTCTATCTTCCATAATTTAGTTAAAGTATTTTATTTGTGACTTGCATAAATTTTTATCATCTAATTCACTCCTCTTTTAGGTGTCATATAAGGACCAACAAAATTTTACACTAACTTTTGTTTAACATGGATAATTTATAGTTTGAAATAAACAACAAATATAATTGAAGATGTATGAATTCTGTAATATTGATAACCTAAAATTCAATTTTATATTTTTCTTATTCGAACACATAACATAAGGAATTCAAATGAAAATTTTAAAATATTTTAATTTTATTTAATTAAAATTTTTTATCTAAATTGTCTATTTTATTTCTTAATCCACTAAAAAAACACCATTGAAATACGTTGTTTGAAAAGTTGATTTAATTGGCCTCTCATTAAGCATTTAATTCCTTTTCTTAAATTCATCCTTGGATTAAGACTTCACAAGATTTTTTATTTAGAGAAATTATTTAAAATGTAGATAAATAATTTTCTATTTATATTATTTTTTATTAAAAATAATAATTAGACATAAAATTGAAATTATCTCACCGTAGATTCAGGAAGGTGTGACTAATGTAAGATTCAAAGTCATCAAAGTTATGTATAACCATATAAATCTTTATACATTTCTAAACATGCATAAAAAGTGACAATATCTCCTAATTATATTATCTAATAATAAATGTTTTTAATTATCAAGTGCAACATTAAATATAAATATTCCAATATCTCAATTTGATGATTGTTAATAATAGAGGGTAGAATAAAAAGAGAGAAAGAAAGACTACATTATAGAATATCTAAGAGTATAGAACAATTGACTCTCTCTCGATCTCTAAATTGTAAGGTAGAAATATTAATGCATTGGTAGATGATTGTTAGACACATATTTTTAAGCAATAAAAATGCTAAAAATAAAGAAAGAGAATGGATTTTTAATCTAGTATGAGTGAATATGGTTACTTCCATTTATATCCCAGTGAAGGCAATAGACATCCTTTATCAGTCATCAAAGGAAGTACATTATATACACATCATTATAAAATCAACATTTTGTTTAAAGATAATTTGTTCAACATTTAAAAGTCACATAAAAAGAGAAAAGGATCATTAAAAATATAGTTCTCCACCAGCTCGTCTCAAGCTCTAACTCCACCACCTTTCATAAAAACTCCATGTAAAGTAACATAAAATCCCATTTAAATTCAATGGTAGAAGAAAATCGTATGGTAACTATCATTCCATCTAAATCTCCTCCACCAGAATATGTACACATCGCATGTGTATATATATATATATATATCCCCTATAATAACCTTTCCCCACCAATATAAAACTCTAACTTAAATTTAAGAGTTGTCACCTTTAAATCACTAAGTACTTGGTACTTAAAACTTCATTGTCATCTTTCTCCCGCATAAAAATATCATATCAAGCTACGTCATAATATAAATAAATGTACGTTCATCATGCAAATTCATAAGGGTTTAGAAATAATCAATTCAACTATCAATCTTTGAAATTTTAAGAATATGATTCAACCATTGCAAAAATTATTATGTAAATTCAATCCACAACATATACAATTCATTTCTTTCATTTTTTTGAAAAAAATAATATGTCAAAATTAATAAACTAATCAAAGATCCGTTTCAATAAAGAAATTGATCTAAAAAATGTTTCAATTATAAATTTATTTTAAATAATGCTTTCTTTGAAAACAAAATATAAAAATTTAAATTCTCTCATTCTTCAAAAGGTTCAATTATTAAATTATCTAAAAAATAATACATTATAACATATAATTACATATAACTTATTCTTAAACTAATTACAAAAAAATTAACTATTAAGACATAAAAAAAAGAAGTATTCTATTTGTTGAATTAAGGGAGGTTCCAATCATTGGTTTTGATGATGATAAAATATCTTTATTACTAATATTTTAGTTTTCTTGTTTTATAAAGTTTCATTAATTCAAATTATTCAAGATCATATAGATCGAGACCAAAATTAGTGATATATCGGGTGAAGAAAATGAGAATGGTAGCAAAAACATTGAAGAAAAATCAAGATGAAGGATCAAGACAAGAAGAAGAAGATTGAATAGATTTTTAGTTGTGTATTTTTGTATGTAAGCTTATCTTGATCTTACCAATGCTTGATAGACTTACTTGTGTATGAACATTTGCGTTTAGGATTTTGGTTAAGAGTTTTAAAGTTTAGTTAAGTCTGTTTACTGCATCTTTATATTAGATTTTTCTTCAAAGTTTGGCATTAGTATAAAGTATCACAATCAAGAGGAAATTATGTGATTTGTTTTAAAGTATTCCTTTTGATGTACCAAATTACTTTGGAAAGTTATGTGACTAAGTTTAAATTTGGTTGAGTGAAGTTTTTGTGTGAAATTTTGTCTTTAGGATGCTTGTTAAAGTTTTGGAAACTTTGAAAAATTTTGAATGCTTGATTTAAATGAAAATTTTCTTCAACCATTGTATATTTTGTGTTTAAGTTTAACTGAAATGCCCCTTGGTGTCTAAAATCACTTTATGGGTTAATTAGAACTCATATGAATTGATTGCAAATTGAAAAGAATAACTTTAAATTGTTTGAGAAAGTTTGAAAACTTTTGGAAAGGTTTAAAAGTGTTTAAAGTGAAAATTTTTCATAAACAAGGTTTATTTTTTATGTGTAAGTCAACCAAAATATTTTAAAATTTGTGAAAGCCTTGGAAATGGATTTGAAACTTATATGGATTTTTTTTAAGCAAAAGAAAAGGTTTTAGTATGTATACAAATGGTTTAGGAATGGTTGTGAAAAGAAAAGTTTCAAAAGGTGTTTAATTTGTCACAAACCAAGACATAACTTGTTTTTGGACTTAATTGTAATATCTTGGTATTTAGAATTTCTTAAGGACTGATTTGAAAATTGTGTGAAGTTTTTTTGGAGTGAAAGAAGTTATTTTAGTATGTTTATAAAAGATTATTAATGGCTTAAAATCGAAAGTTTTGTTAAATATGTTAAATTATCATAAATCAAGACATATTTTGTTTTTAATCTTAATTGTGATGTCTTAGTATTCAAAATATTTTTAGGGATTATTTGAAAGTTGTTTAAATTGATTTGTAAATGTAAGCTTTTGATTGGTTTTGTCTTTTATCAAGTTCTGCAGATTGCAAAACCTAGAAATTAAATTTTCAAGTGATTAGTCGTATAATGTTTAACAGTTAGTTGACTGATGTTATATTTTTTAAGGAGTAGGTCAACCTGTGTGTGCTATGTGGTCACCAATATATGAGTTTTAAGCCAATCGGTCAACCATTGCACAAAGATCAATAGACCAATGATAGGTCAACCTATCTAAGGCATAGGTCGACTAGTCGTGGCCAGTAACAACTAGTAAATATTGTGTATCATCTTTTTAATTGTGAGTAAGGGTTTTTTTTATACTTCCAATAACTAAGAACCTTGGATAGATGTTTTAAGGATATTAAAATAATCTTTATGCTAGTTTGATGTTTATGAAAGCATTGAAAATGATTTTGTATTAGTTTGATCATTAAATGCATATAAAGGATAGTGTTGAGTTTCACACTTGCATTTGTTACATTATTTTAAGTCTTCCTTTAGTATTATTTTCTATTAAGCAAGTGATTTAATTTATGCATACTATGTAAGGATTGAGGGCTTGAGAATTAAGTTTGGTATCTGAGTTAAAATTGTGTATTGTTGAGTTTGGGAAAGGGTTCCTCTTTACGCTTAGAATAGAAGATTTTTTGTGAGTTTCTCTTCATCTACTTTGTTGAAAAAAGATGTTTGTGATTTATTCTTTACCCTTTTATAGAAAAAATATGTTGTAAATGTTCTTTTTTACCTTAAAGAAGATTTGATATAGTGAAAATACAACAAAGATGTTAGGAGTGCATGTAAGCTAAAGTTAGTTCATTAAACTACTATAAAAATCATGATGTATCCTTTTTTTCCTTAACCTTTTTAATTTTATGCATATTGTGATTGTATTAAATTTCCTTTATTTTAATTATTGTATTAAATTGGAATATCATTTTTATATATAAGTTGAATTTTGTTTTAAGGACCTCATCTTTGCTTAAATTGATTTAGGTAGTTTAGGACTTAATTTAGAAAATTTTTTAAACATCAATTTACCCCCCCCCCTTTTTATTTGGTATCATAGGGCTTATATTATTAACGTGTCTAGTAATCTGAAACTTTAATCTAGTCACTCTTACACAATCAACAAATTTACAATGATAGTAGGTAATTGTTTTCAATTTAAAAGATGTAGACAGGGTTTAAGATACTAGCTAAGTTTGTGGGCTTATGATCCTGGAGTATGACATTTGGGATTGTAAATGAGAGAAATGCCTTAGGTCTAGATTGACCAACAACAACTCTAATTTGGTCTTAAGAGAAATATAGGCCTAAAAATAGTTATATAAAAAGTTGGTTATTAGTCTTATTACAGGCTTATAAAGGCTATCACTTTTTTTCTTATCTTCTATATTAGATTTGAAATCCATCTCTCATGTCACTACCCTCTCTCATTTAAACCTTGATGTTCTCCTTAAAGCCTAATCCATAGTCTAGAATCTCACATCTTCTTACAATGTTAAATCGAACTAGAAACTCTTAGGAGCTGACCATGACTCAAGGCCTTGCAACCAGCGTTACTATTCATCTTATGTGCTTTGGTGCAATATCATACTAATTGATTTTTTTTCATTTATACCATTTAAAATGCCTTTAGATCCATAATGACCCTATAATAACTTTAATTTAGCTTTTAAAAAATCACCTGCCTAAAAATAGTTAGATAAAAAGTTGATTAATAGTCATTGTAATAGGCTTATAAAGTTTCTCTCTTTTTTGATATAATATTTGACGTCCAAATCCTCTGTGTGATGTCATAATGAGTAAAAGGGTCGAACCAAGGTTTATAGATCTTAGGTGGACCTCCTTTATAAGCTTTCAAAACCAAAAGCAAAAGTGTCTGTCCTATGTTTGGCCTTTGATGATCAAATAAATATGGAGAGAAATTCAGTGAGAGACAATAAAAAGCAATCTCATCCTTAAGAATAATTAATGTTTATATAATATCACAGGAGAGAGTGACATTATGCCACTCATCATCTTATAAAGGTGTTGAAAATCATACAGGTACTTAAACACTCTCTTCCTGGCACGTCCAAAGGAACTTATTTCATGCCTATCATGCGACACCCATAAGTACCTCTAAAAATTTGTAATAGTCATAAATAAAAATTAACAAATGACACAACATCTCAAAGAAATATAAATTGAAAGAAAAACTACAAAAATTTGCTTATCATCTATTGGATTTACTATCTAATCAATAGATCCAAGGCTTTAACCTCCTTTAAAATTTTCCTTTATCTGCTCTAATTCATACATTAGACTCTCCTAAACTATAGTCAATATACCTAACATTTTAAATATTAAGAAAACCAACAACTCTTTAAACCATGATTAAAGAATGGAAGGGGAAATTCAGTTTTTCTCTTTTTTTCACTTTCTTTCACTACCAAAATTGAAAGAAGCCTTTAAACTCTAATTCTAATTACTAGATAAGTTAATCTTGCCCAAACTTGAAGAAGTTTCAAGAAATCACTTGATTTAGATGAAAATTTGGTGGTTTTGATAAGAAAGTGGAAGAAGAGGAAGAGAATAGAATGTAAGCAAGAAGATAATAATAATAATAATAATAAGATAGGGGTGCCTTTTAACTTGTCTTAAATAAAATTTTTAATCGTCTTCTTACCTAACATTTTCTTTTTGTCTTTAAAAAAAAATCAGATATTACAAAAATTTGAATGACCATCATTAAAAAATATGATTTTGGTTTCTATTTTAAAAAAAACTTGTTTAATTGTTAATATATTACACTTGCATTACTAAAAAATTAAAATTTAAATAAATATATTTTATGAATTATTTAAATAACTAATTTATTTAAATATCTTATATAATTTATTATTAAATATTAATGATAAGTTCATTATATTTATTTTAGATAATTAAATACGTAAATAATTTGTAATTTTTTTATTTATTAATA
>JAOXYD010245272.1:0-16793 GCA_028565735.1 Pinacopodium congolense
ATCATAATAAGCCTCCTGTAACAGTAATATATCAATTAACATAGATTTTAACATTAAAAAGAAACTGATGTATTAACAGAAGAATCAAAACAGGATCAAACAAAGAATAGGAAAATATGTCAAAATATACAATATATGACCTATAACCCTATAGACAAATGTTTATAACTTTATAAAATCATACAACTAGGTCAAATATCTTCTTGAAAGATAGATAAACACAAATACAGTGTATTTTTTTAATTTTGAATCACAAAAATTGGAGTTAAAATAAGAAACTTCAAGTAGAATGAATATATAACCAAAACTGGATAACTTTGAGTAATTTATGTTCTTGGTGTTCCAAACAATGATTTTAGTGCTTAAAAAATTGCAGTAAAAGCTCTAGAGTACTCTTGAGATGTTAAAAAAAATGTGTGTTATGATTTTGGAACAATAAAAGCAGATTTTGGAACCCAAAATTGAAGAACATAGAAGATAAGCAAAATCATAGATGACTTTGATGTATATGACTTTGAATGCTTGTATGTAATGAAATAAAATCCCCAAAAATCGACACATTGATTAAAAAAACTCTTGAAAACTTAAGTTAACTAAACACAATAATTTTGCACACCCATAAATGGATTAAGATAGTGAGAGAAGAGTCTAAACCAAGAACAAAAAAAAAAAAAATCTTGATTAAAGTAATAATAAAAGGTACAGAAATTTTTTTGATATATGTCTAGATATAAGCTTTAATATAATGAAATAATCACCCTAAAATATTAAAATTGGATAAAAAAAACTTTGAAAAACTTAAGTAAACAAAAAATATCAATTTTACACACCTATAAATCGATTAAAATATTAAGAGAAGAGTTTGAACTAAGAATAACTTGAACAGAAAAAATCGGAGCGTTAGAGAGTAATAAAAGTATTTTTAAATGTATATTTAGGGTTAGGAAGGCTTTAGAGATTTTGGGAGACAAAGCTAGTCATTTAAGAGATAAAAAGACATAAAAACTGAAACTCGAAACTAGCTATTAGAGACATTGACCTAGACACCCAAAACAAAATTAAAATCAAATTTAAACATTTCCAAAACATTTCCTATTAATCAAGATTTGAAACATATATTAAGGTTTTTTAAATATAAAAAATACTTTCAATTGATTGAAACATAAGAATTTTCCCTAATTATGAAAAGTTTTCATTATGAAATAACTCAAACCTTTTACAAAAATTTTATTCCAAAAATTCAAATAACAATTATATTCAAACAAATTCAAACACATATAAATAATTTCAAGCAACATTTCATTCACTTAATCTAATTAAGAGGCATACATTAGCACAATTTATAACATTTCCTCTTGATTAAACACCTTAATATCTATACTCCTTGCTAAATCAACTCCTGACATGTTAATGTCGTAATCAAATTTAGTTAATCGCTAAAACCACAATTAAAATCATATATGAAAATATTCATGCAAATATGAGAGCCCTTTTTAAGAATTGATAAATATCAAGTTTAGGAAACTTACATTCTAAGACACACTGAAACCTATTCAAACTTGATCTTTCTTGAGTTAATCTTCTTTCATCACTTGACCTTAAATCTCTGTCCTTTCATCCATGCTTGAGCTCTTCTATCTTAGATTCTACAAACTTGTTCTTACACTTTAAATATTTATCTATCTTACAAATGCATAAAAACTTCAACATTAGTAACAATAATATTTTGTCATCATTAAAATACATGATTGGAACCACCTTGGTTTAACAAATTTTACCCTAATTTGGAAGACCTTGTGAATTTTCTCTTGGTTAGCTCATACTTAATCCCTTTATCCATGTTGTGATTTAAAAACACATCTCATCTCTTGAATCTCAATGTATGAATTAATTATTGAACATTCCTCTTTTGTTGTTAAATTCAATCAATATATAAACACGGTTTAATATTAAGAAAATTAGAATTTCAAAAAACTAAAAGTGAATCAAAATATATTACATCCTAGGCTCCTTCTACTTAAATCTATATCCTAATTTAGTTTATAACTAAACAAAGGAAATCAACATAAAACTATAAATAAAAAAAGAATAACAACTTATTATTCTTGACTCTTAAATCTTTATAGAATTTTATTGAAAAGCATCTCTATCTTCATAGATGGAATTAATCTCAATCAAAACTATTATAGAAGTGGCTTCAAAATATGGCTGACGTATGCTTTTTACTTCATTCATTCTTTGCCTACTGCCTCAATAACATTTTTTCCAAAAAGTCCCTTTATCTTCTTCATCCCTTTTTTAAGCCTTTGAATCCTCCCTTTAATGAGCTACTCGACCTTTAAACATGGCACTGTGTCATTATTATGATATGCTTTACGTTATTCTAGAAATCATATGTTCGACATAGGTTCTACACTGGTGGATGTTCTGTGTTATATTCTAAACATAATGTCAACATGAAGGCATATTTCCTATATGTAGAAGATAGAAGCATTTTGATTAAACACGATTATAACACAATAAAATGTTGGTTTCGTGATCTGGGCTCCTTCGAGCCATTTTTTCATAGTTGCTTCAAGATACTCTAGTTCTTCTGATATAGGCTCCTTCGTGTAATTTTTTCAGAGTTGCTTTCATATGCTCCAGTTCTTCCTAATTTTGACTCCTTTTTCATGAATAAGCAGGAGTAAGACTTATGAAGAAAATACTTCATAAATTGAGTATCAAATCTTTTTAAAATTTTCTAAAATACAAGCAATGTGTCATAAAAGTTTTGGCAAAAATAATGCCCATTTAGCATACTTCAAACTCCCCTATACTTAATCACTTAGCCTTAAGTAAGCCAGTCTATCATTTAATCTTAAATAGGAAATAATCGTAGGAAAATGCTAGACTGATCAAACATAACCATTGAACATTCTCCATTCGTCATTTAATTATAAAGGATCATTAAAATTCTATACAACTAACTACTCATGTTAATTTGCAAGTTGATTTAATTTGCTTAACAAATTTTGAAAACTTCAACCATAATCATAAAACTTAGGCCCATGTATAAAATGATCATGCACAACCTACATACTCTAACTTTCAATCATAATCACTCATTTTATTTATTTCCAAAGCTCAAATTTAAAAAGGTGTATTAGAGTCTTGAGAAGTGACCTAGCCATTTTACCCTAAGTTGAACACTTTTTCATGAATATCTTTAATTACTTAACCATTTCATTAATTTAAATAACTTCTAACACCACTATATAACTTTGACTCTTTTTTACTAATACAAAGCCAATAGAGTGAAATCATCTCACTCATTTATTTTGTAAATTTTTAAAATGACAATAATGCTTAAAAGAAGTCGAAATTACTTATGCATATACATTTTCTAGAAAGAATATCATCATGATGATCCAGTGTTCATCCTCTAAATTTGAAAGGTAAATTGAATTCACTTGTTCATCAATAATGCTCAATAATCACATGAACATTTTAAATTACCAAAACAATCAAATTCTGAATGGATTATATTGAATACTATGCTGTTAAAGTAAACAAGTTTTCAAAAAATTATTTTTCATTGAGAAAATTATGATAAGATTGACATATGCTTGAGACAACATATCATATTATTGTAATCTCCCCCACACTTAAAATAAATATTTTCCTTAATGTTTCAGACATTTAAGACCACAATAAATATGAAAGTGGGGTAAAGAGGGAGTCAAGGACTTGAACATCGCTTGTTTTAGCTCTTATGTTCTAATTGTAGTAGATTCTAATTTGTTGAATTGTTATTTAAGATTAAATTAGATTGAAAAGAAAGCTCAACAAAAGTGAGTCAAAATAAAGCCACAATATGAACATTAAATCTAATGTATATATTCTAGAATAATCAAATAAAATATAAAAGATAGAGAGATTAGTGACTCTATAAGGAAGGGAGAGATAAGGTTTTTTGTATAGAAGGTACAATGGTTCATTGGTCCTCTAATTTGTGGAAAGAAATCATCTTCATAAAGCTCCCTATAAAGGATTCTATCACTACTAACCTTATGCAATTGTCATGTTAAAAATTCTTGTCCACAATCAATGGGGTAGGCTCAACTAGATCTCGTGAAGGGGTGCCCTCGGCATCTTCCCCTCCTGTAGGCTTTATGTTAGGTTTAGTCTTGTCATCTTTGGATTTGTGGTTGGATGTGCCACCTCCTCTTGAATAACTAGCTCTTGAGGTTAAACTAATGGAGTAAGAATTTCTATGTCCACATCTAATATGAGTTGCACTATCATGTCCCCTAACTAGTGTTATATATGTCTCTACGTAGGTGAGTCTAGTTGGTGTTAATGTTGGAGTAGAGGGTGATGGTGGAGGAGGTGGAGTGGGATCTCTTACTAGACCTATTGTTTGGTCCTCCTATATTGGGGCCTTCTCATGCTCTTATGGAGAGGCCCCTAAAAATTTGAAGTATTACTTTTGATTTTCCATCTATAGGTCGATCATCCTCTTCATTTCTAGGGTCTCTGTAGTGAATAGGGTTAGGGTGGCTACTCCTATGAGCTCCATAATGTTGAGGTCCACTCCTAATCCTCTCACCAAGTGTGTGATGATGGAATCACCACCAATGATGCCGAAGTTGGACTGGTGGAAGTACTCTTGAACCAATGGAATGAATATATTGCCTAGGTGGGTCCTTTATCTTTGACACATGGAATAAATAAGGAAGAGATCTCATCTTTTGACTAAACTTGTACTCTCTTTTTATGAGCATAAAGAATGGATGAGGAGATTATGCACATACCTCATCTATAGGAAATAGAATCTAGATGCATTGGATTTTAAGGAAAGGTAGGGCTGTGCTATAGTCATGGATTCCTAATAGTTTTGTGAATTCAAGTTTGGAAAATCCTAGTTAATAGGGACTCTATTGGGTGCAGTGTCATTATTTGCTTCTTATATAGAATCTAGCATGAATGGTGAACTAGTTGTAGCTCATGATGTGATCGATGCCTCGTAGTTAGAACTTAAGGATCCATGGGTCTTCCAACGAGGTCTTGATGTTGTTTACCATAAATGTGCATTTGAACTTTACTGTAAGCTCCCGATAAATAGGGTCTCTATAATCGAAGACTTTTGACGACCTGTCGAGGGATATCATCTTATGCACTGTATCTACTATACCTATTTGATAAAGAATGCCCCAGTTAATAAAGCGAGCCTTTAAACTATCTGGTGTTAAAGGCTTGGTGGCACTTGTATTGCACCTTCATCTTAAACCATAACAAGGGATACTTTTGGGGTTGGGTAGGTGTTTATAGTGCTATTAGTGGTGGCCTAGGTGGCTCAAGAAATCCTAGTGTAACAAGGTGGTAGAAGTAGTGTTGTCTACTCGAGTCCTTTTTGGTAAAGATGACTGTGCAGCTAGGCTAGGTAGTCTTTGTAGTGCTCATTTAATTCATGCCTTAGGTATGGTTTAATCATAAATATCTTAGATTTAAGGGTGATTGGTATGTGAATTTGATACTGAAATGTTTAAAATTTTAATCAGATGTTGCTGATGATGATTTTGGTGAATATGTATGCTTTTGTAGATCTTGGTAAGAAATTTGATGCATATGTGACATTTAAAGGGTTGTGGAATCAAAAAGAGGAAGAAAAGCGTCAAGTAGTGAGTTCCACACCATAAGTCATAGCCATGGCCAAAGCCATGATAAATATTTTATGAAAACATTAAAGAAACAAAATAATCAATAGTTTTAATGAGCAGGGTCATGGCTGTGATCCTTATTGTCAATTTTATTGCCAAAACCTCATAGTTTATCCCACGGTCTTTAGCCAAGTCATGGGACAATCAACTCCACTCTTATTTAAGTAAAAAATTAAGTTTGTCTTAATGCTTTTTAATAATTGAAAGCTTAGAGTTGCCACAAAAAGGCTAAGAGCCATTTATAAGCCACTTTTAACATATTTTGGGGCAATTTGAAGAACAAAATTGCATCCAAACATCAAGATTGATATATTAAGATTGAAGTTCCATCATCTTTCATAGAGGATTCAAGGATTCAAGAATCATGAGAATTAGTTTTTGATTCCCTTGTTCTTTTATCTTTGTTTTTGTTCCTTTTATCATGTTTTGGAACTAAATTTTTATAGGATCTAGATGTTTATGAACCATAAGATGTAGTGTTTGTTGTTTTTTCTTTGATTCAAGGTATTGAATAGCTGGATTTTAATTTATATTTATTTAAAGATATATTGAAATGGTTTTGATTTCGAAGTGAACATGAGTGCCAAGCAATGAATCTTGCATGGAGATTTAGAAATAGACTTACATAAGATTTTTGTATAAGGTGTTAATCTAATTAAAACAATTGGTTCCATAGATTGAGTTAATGCTTCAAATTGGTGTACTAATTAATGAGAACTTTTGATTAATTTACCAAGATGATAGGAATTATATAACTCAAGAAATAGTACAATTAACTTTATGGAATATATGTTCTAAGTAGATCTTGAAAATTCATTGAATTAAAGTTTAGTAATAAACATAAACATATTAAAGTGGGATTACTCATCTAGGTCCTAACTTCTTTAATTGCATCCTCAATCTAGTGAAATTTTTTTTGAATTTATTGATTAGTTATTTAGTTTAATATCAAAATAAATCTTCAAATATTGGATATGTCAGATAAAAAAGAGAAGGATATCACTAGGAGTTCATCAACAATCATTAAAGGATGATAATGTAGACTCACATTAGGTATATTATAGGTGTGATAGGTGCACATGCCTATTTATAGTCTTAGTATTGTTATATTTGAAATTTTGGATTTAATTTTACTTAAAACTTATAGGTATTTTGAGACCTTATCAAGTCCCAATAAGCCTCTCATCCTGACCATGATGTGATACCTAGATGTTGTGGAAAATTAGACAAATAAAACCTAAATGAGGGATAAGATTTTTTGGGGGGTGGTTTCACTTGTTGCAGTCTACCTAAACCATAATTTTGAATCAAACCAATCCTAGACCAACCAAAGGAATGTGTATCTTATCAAAAAGTAGTTTAAAATGGTAAGAAACCGAGTATCGTCTCCTAGGAATCTAAACCTAATAGTAAATCAATTAATGTTTAATTATCTAAATAGCTTTAAATTGATTGAATAAAAGAATTAAAAAGTAATAAAAGAAAATAAAAATAAAAACATTGAATCTAAACATATTCTAATGAATTAATTGTTTTAAAAAATGGTAAATTAGTTAGAGCTCAAAATTCCATGGGTAAAATAAATAAGAAAAAATTTATGGGACAAATTTAAGGCATTCATCACTTAGACAAGATATAACGATTGGTCATGGAAATAACTTTTCTTTTCTAAACTCAATTCACCTATTTGATCTAATAAAAAATTTGGAATAAATGGAACGAATCATAAAACACTTAAACCTAGGTTGAATATATCTAAAAACCCTCATAAAATGACTTTAAGGATGATCAACAACTAAATTCAATTTTATCACCTAATTGTTCTTCCAAAAATTATAAGCCCATGATTGTATGTGCTTTAATCATCTGAAAATCTAACTAAGATAGGAAATTAAATAAATATTAAATTAAGCACTTTAATTAGACAATAATCATCCAATCAAATCCTAACCCTAGCTAAGCAATTTAAGTGTAAACATTCAATATTGAAAATAGGACTATAACATGAAAATACAAATCCATTGATGAAAAACAAGAGTCACTAAAAAATAAGATAAAAAGATGAAGAAATACAAGTGAAATTAGTCCAAAACATTAAAATCCACTCTCCAATCCACCTTGAATGCTCTTAAAGGCTCTAATCTACTTGCCCAATATGAAGAAAGAATAATAGAAAATAAAACCTAAATTAAAACCTAATATGAATAATATAAAAACTCTCCTCTTAAATATGTTCTAGGCCCCTAAAATCTCCATTTTCTATGTTTTTATAACCTTTATATAGGTTTTGGGTGGCTACTAAGACTTTAAGAGGTTTGGTTATGATTGTTAAACTTTACCCTTTTAAAAATACCAAAAAAGACGCTATTTTATTACCTCCATTTAAGACATAAAATTCACAATTTTTGCCCCTCTTCATGTTTTATGCTCTAATTCCTTCTATATACTTGAAATGGCGATGACATTTGATATTTAGATTCCACACGATGTTTTTACACTCGATAAAATTTTAGAACACTCTAATCTCTAAAAGGGCATCTAATGCATTACCAAAGTCACATGTACTAAAACTGATGCTTGTTTGATTTGCTCTTGCTCTTCTTTTGATGCATCTTTCATGGCTTATCATATGGCCTTGAAATTTTGTGCGGAATTTCATAACATGTTGCTCTAAGTTCTCAGATTGATTCTACACCTCTTTTAGTTCCAGAGGTGCCTCAAAATGCTCACAAAATTACTTCCATTTGTGTCCTTATGTTCCTTTTTTTATTATTTTCAATCAAATTAAGTCCAAATAACTTTGAACCTATAGTATAATCAAAAGAACACATAAATTGGAAAATTTTATAGATATTTAAGAGTGAAAATACATTAAAACATGGCATAAAAACCACTATAAATCACTCCTAAAAACACCCCCACACTTGAACTTTGGCTTGTCTTCAAGACACTGCCTTAGAATAAGTTCAAAAGTAGTTCAAAGTTAATTGAAATACTGAAACATAAATCAATGAAATTGAAATAGTCAATATCTCATGACACCATTATAACTAGGCATGACTCAAAGCACACACATTTACGTTGTTGCTAAAAGCTACCTTTTATACGCAATATCAAACATCCAATTAATTTTATACAAATCATCATCTAAACTTGTTCAAAGGTAACTTAACTTTATTCTTTTATTTGTCTTTTTCCTTTTAATGGAGTATTATAGGGTTGGTCGAGAAGACATTTAGTCTTTTGACATGAAAGTGAATACCTTGTCAGGAACATCCTTAGTTACTCAACTAAGTCACTCATATCAACTGGCTACTAGCACCAATCTTTAACTTCGACCTTTTTATGAGTATGTAGCTAACGAAGTTAATTCATTTATGCTCACTTATTCAAACTTTTTTTTTACTTTAAACAAAAAAAATACTTAAATAAATTCCTCATTCTAAACTTTTATAAAAATCTATAAACCTTAGAAACCTAATATTCCATATAAGGGACGCTAAACACTTGTAATCACACAAATTAAAAAAAAACTAGTAGCTAATTAGGATCCATTCAATACTAATTACATCAACTACATTAACCACATTAAAGTAAATTTTTTATCAATAAACTAGCTTTGAAAGTTATTCTAAATAAAAATGCAAAATAATCACTTTCAACTCATAATAATTTAAGTGGAGACAAATATCTATTCTGCTCCCTTTACCCCCACACTTAAATTGAACATCGTCCTTGATGTTTAAATAACATAAATAAACAATAAAGGGAAATAGAAGAGAAAAAGAAACTGCCCTAAATGTATAACATTATTGCTCGTCTAGCCATCCATGCTAATTAAGAGATAAGAGAACAAATCGTAAAAGAAGAGTGAAAGCGTAAAGATATCCAAAAATGCGAACTAAATGAAATAACATAAATTAAAATCTACAATCCTAACACAAAGCAAGCATAAATAGTTGGTTTGCCCCCCAATAGGTGCTTCTTTAAGGTCTTTTAGTTAGATCTTAAGGTTAGAGAATAATGATTCTCTTCTTATGTCCATACCTTCACCTGAATTGTATCTTAAATGACTTACTAATAATGTTTGAGCTTTTGCTCCTATCACCAATTTGCTCTCTATACCTCTAGTTTCATTTGTAAGGTACCTTAGCAAAGGATTTTAGTACCAAATTTCCTACATGCAATTAAAACTTATGGTACTCATAAAATCAAAAGACATAGGTACATGTTTATCAATTATAAAGGCCACAATATCAATAGCTTTTGCTCTTACCTTAGGTAACTCGCTAATTAGCTTCTCACCACTTGTAAATGAATTTTACTTAACTTTATCACTTCGATCCACTTCTGGAATGCTAGATATACTTACTTTCTCATGTTTTATGTTTAATCCAACCAACTATTCCATCTGTGTGACCAAACTATGAAGGAAGTTTATAAATTTTTTAACTGAGCCTCCATAGTTTCATTCCTAGCCTCATTGGCATATATGAATATCCTAATTAATTCTTCCAATATTGAATCCTCTTCTTATTGAATTAATTACTCTACTTGTGATGCTAAGTTGGAAATAGAGGCCTTTGCACCTTTTAATAGAGTTTCTAATGTAAATATGAAGTTTTTTAATAGCTCTATCATTCTCGACTCTTCTTCTTACTATTGATAATAGCTCAAAGGAGGTGGCTCAAAATAAGCCTAGCCAGAAGAATAATATGGATGATACATTGAATTATATCTATATATGTCACTCCCATGGTGCTCATAGGCCATCCACTTAGCTCTTTTTCGATCAACCACTGCCACGTAGTCATCGTACAACTAATAGTATAGATAATCTTGCATATCCATATCAATGCTTACTTGCGAACAAAAGAAGAAAACTAGATGCATAACTCAAACTCAAATAAGAAAAAATAAAATAAAATAAGAAAGAAAACAAATAAAGTCTTAAATAATCAACACTGATATCCCTAGTGTTAACAACTAGATTCCTTAGTAATAGAGTTAAAAACTTTTTGTGCTTTTACTAAACTCTAATTTTGAATCAATCTAATCCTAGACCAACCAAAGGCAAGTGTACCTTGTCAACAAGTAGTATAAAATGGTAAGAAACTGAGTATCTTGTCCATAGGAATCTGAGTGTAATACAAAATAAATTGATTCTATGTAAACAACCATAAATTGATTGAATAAAAAAATAAAAAGTAATAAAAGAGAATATAAGAGTTTAAAAAATGGTAAATTAGCTAGAGCTCAAATTTCTATAGGTAAAAGAAATAAGAAACAATTTGTTAGACAAATTTAAGGCATTCATTACTAAAACAATATATAACCATTGGTTATAGAAATACATTTTCTCTTCTAAATTCAATTAATGTATTTGATCTAATAAACAAATAGGAATAAAAAGTATGAAATACAAAACACTAAAACCTAAGTTCATTACATCTAAGAACCCTCATTAAAGACTTTGGAGTCAATCAACACCTAAATTTAATTGTTTCACCTAATTAATTTTCTAAAAATTAAAAGCTCATGGTCATGGGTCTTTTAATCATCTAAAAATCTAACTAAGATTGCCAATCAAAGAAAGATTAGATTAAGCACTTTAATTAGGTAAAAATCCTCCAATCAAATAAGACCCATCAAATCCTAACCTTAAATAAGAAAATTTAAGCATAAAAATTAAACAATGAAAATAAGAATATAACATAAAAAAATTAAATCCATTGATGAAAAACAAGTGTCATTACAAAATAACCTAAAAAGATGAAGGAATGCAACTGAAATTGTTCTAATTCATTGAAACCCACTATCCAATCCATCTTGATTACTCTTGAAGGCTCTAATTCACTTGTTCAATGTGAATAAAGAACAAAAGAAAACAAAACCTAAACTAAAACCTAACTAAGAATAAGAACAATGTAAAAACTCTCCTCTTCAATCTATTCTAGCCTATAAAAACATCTATTTTCTATGTTTTAAGACCTTGATATATATCCTTGGTGGCTGTTGGGGCTCTAGGATGTTTGGATGTGATTCTTCAACTTTTCCTTTATAGAAATACAACAAAGATGACATCATTTTATTACCTCTGTTTAAGTCCCTAAAATTGACAACTTTTGCCTCTCTTCTTGGTTTTTTCTTTAACTCCTTTTATTCACCTTCAATGGCCATGCAATTTGGTAGGTAGATTCTTCACATGATGTTCTTGCACCCTATAAAATTTAGGAATAGTATGATCTCTAAAGATGTATATAATTAATCTCCAAAATTACCTGTACCAAAATTAAAGCTTGTTAGAGTTTCTCTCTTTCTTCTCTTAATGCATCCTTCATGGCTTGTCATATGGCCTTGAAATTTAGTATGGAACTTCATAATATGTTGCTATAGGTCTTCTAATTGATTCGATTCTATATATGCCTTAAAATTATTATAAAATTGCTTCCATTTGCATCCTTGAGCTCCCTTTTTAATCAAAATATGTCCAAATAGCTTTGAACCTGCAATATAATAAAAAACTCATAAAGATGACAATTTTATAGATATTTAGGAGTGGAAACACATTAAAACATGACATAAAAACCAATATAAATCACTTTTAGAACTAAAAATGAAATTGGATTTAAGAGAAAACTGTATGAAAATATGGTGAAGAAATAAGAAACACAAGGGCGATGTAGGAAAATTTAAAGGGTGTAACAAAGTAACTATGCGGTATTGTATAATTCTAATGTTTTTTTAACACAATAATGTAGACTAGCATAGTGGAATATTTATTAATCAAAAGGTGAAAGAGTAGAAAATTTAAAACATCAACATAGGACTAACATATGGGATGTTGACACTGTGTTCAATATATATTGATTTTATCTTCTCGAGATTTAGTTATATGGGCTTCAACATGTTAGCGTGTCTATATTCCCAATGGCTATGTTTGGAATATGTGGTGAAAAACCTACTATGTTAGATGGCATGGGTGAAATAAGAGGATGACATAGTGGGGTGCTCATAGGCACAACACCTACAGAGTGACATGTAGATCTTGTGTTTAAGAAAAGCATTCTTTATCTTATACTAATGTTGAGCACCGATATTACTTAGGGTCATGTTATCCAGTGTGTTAGCTAAAAAAATTGTAAAAACACAAATGTACTATCTCCAAACATCTTATTTTAGAATTCAATAAGCATTTAGAAAAAGAAGAGTAAGAAAATGACATAAAAAAAACCAACCTACTAATTACCTAAATTACTAAAAATGCTGAATTTCAAAAACATAAAAAAGGAAAGAATATGATGGGTTACCTCTAACTAGCACATGTTTTACGATATAAATTCAATCCCTGTTTGCTTATTTAAGATATGTGGTAGAATGGAAAGGATGTCGGTAACTCTTCTCTCTATCTAATAGCTTGATATCTAGGGCTTCAGTAAATGCTAGTTCACTTTAAAAACTCTAGTATTCTCACTCCAAACTTCTATAAATCTTTGAGGAAAGTATTGTCCCACTTGGAATGGTCTAGATCAGCTTGAATTCAACTTACTTAGAAAAATTTTTAAGATAGAATTAAAGATAAATATCCACTCTCGAAAAATCTTTTCGAATAATCTTCTTGTCATGCCAATGCTTGCTCCTCTCATTATAAATCTTGGCTTTCTCATAAACATTTAGCTTCATTCCTATAGTTTTGGTAGTTGGAGTAACTGATGTTCACCAATAGCCTTCAGATCAAATTGAGTGCCTTTATTTCCCAGTAGGCTTTATGCTCCAATTTGATTAGAAGGTGACAATATTTTCCATAAATCAACTTGAATGGTGTCATGCTAATAGGGGCCCTATAAGTACTTTCATAAGTTCAACGTATGTCATCTAATTTCATTGCTAAACATTTCCTTAATTTATTAAATGTCTTCTTAAGGATACGCTTTATTCTTGATTAGACACCTTAACTTATCCACTAGTTTTGAAATTATAAGCTAAGACAATCTTATGTGTCACTTCTTACTTTCTCACAAGAGATTCAAATTGCTACATTGTAAAATGTTTAACCCCTATCGCTTATGACTGGTCTAAGGAAACTTAAACTTGGAAAGAGAACCTTCTTGAATAATTGGGCTACCACCTTGGCATTATTGGTTGGGGATGTCATAGCCTCAATCCTTTTAGATACATAGTTCACAGTCATAAAAATATATTTGTTACAATATGATGATAGGAAAGGTCCTATAAAATCAATTCTTTAAACATCAAATTTCTCTACTTCAAGGATATTATTAAGGGTCATCTAATGTCTTTTCGAGATATTTTTTGGTTTGTTGACACTAGTCACATTAGGATAAGTAACTATGAACATCCTTAAAGAGGGTAGACTAATAAAAAACTACTTATGTAAGTGGCTATTTTCGAGGAACTAGCATGGCCTCTGTGAGATGAAGAATGACAGTTGGTGATGATACCATGCATTTCCTCTTTAGGCACTCTTCTTTTGAAAATCCTGCTAACACACGGCTTGAATAGAAGGGGTTCTTCATAATAAAAGTGCTTAGTGTCTTCCAAAAACTTCGTCTTTTGTTGATGGCTGAGACCTAGTGATAGATTCCATTTATAAGAAAATTCACAAAATATACACATCAAGGGACTTCCACCTTTGAGATAACAAATAATTGATCATCAAGAAAAAACATTACCGATAGGTAGCTTTCACCTATTATTATTTTTTAGATCTTGCTTCAATTTAGAGAGAAGATAAACCCCTAAATTTTAGGTTCCTTTCTCATCTCTAATCTCCAAGTCAATTTCTTGTAAAAGAAGGATCCATATAATTAATTTGGGCTTAGATTGTTTCTTATTGTGAAAATAATTGATGGTTGAATCATTATTATAGCCAATGATTTTGGTTCCCTTAAAGTATGACTTGTATTTTTCTATAATGAACATCACTGCTAGGATTTCCTTCTCTATAGTTGCATAATTCATTTAGGCTTCATCTAATATCCTAATTGTGTAATAAATGGGATGCAACTTTTTATCTTTTCTTTACCCCAGCATTTCCCCTATCGTATAGCTGCTTACATTGTATATAATCTCAAAGGTAAGGGTCTAGTCAAGAGGCTATATGATTGCAAAAAGCATCAACATAATTATTGTCAAAATTAAAACTTTACATCTTTTAAGAGAAAGTTAGTTAGAGGTTTAGAAATTTTTTGGAAGTCTTTGATAAAATGTTAATAAAACTATACATGGTCTAAAAACTTCTCATGCCTTTGATGCTAGTCGGCGGCAGAAGCTTCTCTATAAATTCCACTTTTTCTTTATCAACCTCTATAAATTCATTAATAATATTGTAGGCCAATATAGGAAATAAAGGAAGAAGAAGAGTCAATATGCAACCTTTAAAAAAGGGACACATGGACCAATTAGATTAAGACACATGTAGACCAATTAGATTAAGGCATGTGTGACAAATAATAATAAAGCATATGTGAGGGTATTGAAAGTTCTGGAATGGAGATATGGAGGGGGGTTTCATGACACTCTAAGTTCAGATTTTCTCCTCTCCATTTCATCTTCTTCATCCCATCATTTTTCATGTAAGAATAAGTGGAAATCAAGGTGGTGAATCAAGCAAAGCCAAAGAGGAAGGGAAGGAAAGGCAATAAACCACCCAATTTGTCAATTTTCAGGTTTGGGACTTCACTTAGTTTATGTGGACTTGTTATAGGATGGTTTTTTTGTGTTATTTTGGATAGAATTAGTTGAATATGATAAGTGAGTATTGTGTAGTGGAATTCTATCCAGAATTTTCTTGAGTCAGTCACGTTGTTTGAGTCATAACAAATCCTAAAGAACCCCAAATTTTATGATTCTAGTTGCATATGAAACCTAAGACATAGGGGTAAATATCTCTAGAGACACTTTGATTTAATTCTGACTCTATGACCTTTGAAATTGAGTTCGAAACAGAAAACCTGATACTGCCCCTGTTTTGGAACAGTTTGTGCTAATTTGTTCATATCTCATGATTTCGAATTCCAAATTGTTTGATTGTTGATCCTATCGAAAATAAATACAGAGGGGAATATATGTCTAGAAGAATTCAAAGTGCAGTTCTGACTTTTTCTATATGCATATTAAGGAACAAGTAGTGGTATGAATGATAAGAGAGTCTGTCATAACCATAGTATTGCTTTCGTTTAGCCCAATCTTTTTGAATATGATCCAATCTTTTGAATGTGCATGAAACCTTTCAAACACTTCAAAATAAATGCAATCAGTCTTGTCATGTGTGAATTGAGTGATTGAACAATGAAATTTAAAGATTGAACCTAATGCATTCCAAACATATATAATGTTTATGACATGAAATATATGTCATATGATTTATCGAGATATGAATTGTGATTAAGATATGAATTGTGAAATTTGCAAATGGTTAAAGAAAATGTTATAATGCCTACCCTATTTCTTGGTTGTGGATAGATAGGCATGCCTATAGGGTTACAGTGCAGTTGTTACAGTATGACACCACTAGTGTCCATAGTTTGATACTTTCGAGTATCTACAGTTTGATACCTTCGAGTATCCACAGTCAGATGCTTTCGGGTATTCACAATTTGATATCTTCGGATATCCACAGCACCCGTTATCCACATCCATAGGAAACGTGGAGGTTTAACACAGAAAATAAACAAAAGAGATATAGATAAGAAAAATAGTATAATAACATAAATAATCGTATGAATTGACATTTGAATTTGTATTTATACATGTATTGAAGAATATGTATATTCTTTATTTGATTAATTATGCCATTATTATTTATCTTTGTGTGATGTTCATGAATGTATGTACTTGGCGGATGACTACAGTGAACGGTCATCCAAACTAAGTGTGTTCCCACTAAGCTTTCAAGCTTAGCACGGGTGTTAATCCGTGTAGGTTCAAAGTATAAGAGGGGGGTACAAGGAATATCTGCAGGGACAAAGGCCATTCAAAAGAAGAAATAGTATTGTACATGTAATGGTTAAAGGAACTTGTGTGTTTTCTTTTGGGCTATCATGTAAATGAACATAAAAATATGTTTTT
>JAOXYD010245282.1:0-16792 GCA_028565735.1 Pinacopodium congolense
CATAGCATGGAAATCCTAATTGACCTCAACTAATTCATCCAAAACAATCACACAATCTTGCAACATACAATCAGGTTTTTCATAAAAACCTACTCAATTACACTCAAAACCATGGGCATTAGCCCTCATTGCCCCTTTCACCCTTCTTACTCTTATACCTACACTTTTATGCTTCATTCCAATGCCCTTTTAACAAAAGAACCAAAGATAAAAGTGTCTAGTTTAAGCAGAACTTAAAATATCCAATTTAGATGCTTACAGGTTAGGATATGGCCACAATACTGAAACCTACTCAGATGACATAAATTTTTTAAGAAACATTCCAGCACTTCAATCACTTCCTACACACATGCATGTTCGGTTTTAAGCTTCCTTCTTCATCAATGAACACAAATCAATACTACATAATTCCCTTACCTTTCCAGCAATATTTGAAAGCTCTACACTTTTACAAAATTTCTAGAAACCTTGGGGAACAAGCTGGATTTTCAGTGATGAAGAGAAAACCTACATGAAATGAATCAACTCAGTACCAAACTTAACTTCATGCATAACCTTACTTTCATTAACTCACCTTATATGTAGCTAGAATCACCCACATGCAAGCCAAAAGAAAAACCATAACTTGAAAGGGAGGAGGAGTTTTGGTGGTGAAGAGAGAGACAAAGCCAAAGAGAAGTGACAGTGGCTTCAGCTGGAGGCAAAACCATAACCCCCTCTCTCCTCTCCTAACATTCTTGACACATGGCTTCATTTAGGCCATTTTTCATTTAATAATTGGTCCAAAATGTCTCAATTTCTTAACTAAGGTATGTCTAATTACATGCACAAATTAATTTGACAAATTGTCAATTTTTTCCTAATCCAATTGTACATGTAAAATTCCAATTTCTAATGGAATTAATTCACTCCAATTTCTCCCATTTCATCCATCAATTATCCAATTTCAATTACTATTCCAATTTCACCAATTAGATTCTCGATTTCATACCAAACTACATGTAAATCATGTAGTTACGACTAGGGTATAATTTAGGATTTTACAAAATAATTAGATTATAATAATTAAGATGAGATCTAAAATTTTAAATACCTCGTTAAAATATTAAGTACATGTTTAGAACATTATTTTTGCATTCAATTATTATAAAATTACACCAGAGTTTGTTTATTGTTAGGTTTATTGAGAAAACTCAATGCCACTTTAACACGAATATATTTAGTCTTATAAAGATGGGTCTCATTTAACTAAATTTGTATGATTTGGATGAGAAAAATCATGATCATATTAATTCTGAGGTAAGGTTAGGAATAACATATAGGATATGTTTTGACAAATAGTTTTCACCTAACAAATCTAGGGGTCATATAAGATATGATTAATAAAGGTTATCTACTTAATTTTAATTAGGTTGATTTGTTGAGCAAAGTCAAGATCAATTAAGTTAGAATGAGATCCTTCTCCACTAAGAAATTATGTGATAGGTCCTCGAATTAATAGTGAGACCTATCAGTTTGTTTAAAATAGTGGGAGTAACAAAATTTTATTAAAGTCCTTAATTATTTGGTTTTATGGCATAAAACTAATACTCGCCTTTTTATGTTTCTCAGTTGCTGAATATGAGTGCCAATTTGTCTTTGAGGAGCATCTTAGATGCTAACAAACTAACTGGATCCAACTTCTTTTATTGGTTTCGTAATTTGAAAATCATTCTTAAGCAAGAGAAGAAGTTTTATGTTCTTAACACTCCTATTCCACCTCGGCCTGTGTTTAAGAGATGTATAATCTTCATTTAAATAATGATGAGCAAGCAACATGTGTGATATTGGCTAGTATGTCTCTTGAACTTCAGAGGCAGTATGAAAGTATGAATGATATATCCATGATATTGCACCTTCAAAATTTGTTTTGTGAAAAAAATCAGGTTGAAGAGTTTTAAGACTTTTTTAACACTGTATCAATGAGGATATAACTCGAATCTTCGGTAGAGTCTCACGTATTGAATATGATTGGATATATTAGGAAATTAGGCTAATTAGGCTATATCATGGATTATAAGTTAACCATTGATATAGTAATCCAGTCTCTTGCTCTAAGTTTTCGTCAGTTTATTATGAACATCAACATGAATTAGAAGGATGTGGCACTACCAGAGCTGTTGAATATGCTAAATTCAACAAAAGGATTCCTTGAGAAGTAATCTACTTCTGTTCTTGTTATTGATTCTTCGAAGAAAAGGATTAAGACTCCCAAGAAGAATAAGAGAAAAAGGTAAAAGGGCCAAGCTAGAGTGATAAAGGCTAGTAAAGGTGTCAAGAACAAGAACGACAAGGGCATTAGTTTCTATTGTGGGGTCCATGGACATTGGAAGATAAACTAAAAAGACTACCTTACTAGCTTAAAGGACAAAAGAACAAAAGATTGCTTCATCTTCAGGTATGTTTATGATTGAAGTCAATCCTTCTCCTTCTGTTTCTTAATCTTGGGTATTAGATACTGGATGTTAATCTCACATTTGTAATAATTTGCAGGTACTGACAAACTAGATCCTTAAATAAAAGTGAAGTGGACTTACGAGTTAAGAATAGAACAAGACTTGCTGCATTAGTTGTATGAACTTGTAGTTTAGCTTTGCCTTCTGGCCTTATGATTGAACTTGATAATTGTTATTTTGTTAAAGCTATTACTAGAAACATTATTTCTATTTCATGTTTGGATATGAATAGATTTTCTTTATGATTAAGAATAAAAGTTATTATATTTATAAAGATGATATATACTACAGATCTAGTACTCTTACAAATAGTTTGTATGAATTGGATCTGTAAAGGCCAGTCTTAAACATAAATAGTAAGAAAATAAAATTAAGTAATCAAAATCTATCTTATTTTTGGCACTGTAGGTTAGGACATATTAATGAAACAAAAATCATTGAGATACATAAAGAAGGATACTTAAATTCTTCTAATTATGAATCATATGAAATTTTTGAATTTTTTTTATCAGTTAAGATGACCAAGCTACTCTGTACTAAAAAGGGACAACATGCTAGTAAGTAATTAGAGCTTATACATTCAGATGTATGTGTCCTATGGCAATTCAAGTAAGAGGTCGATATACCAATTTTATTACATTCACAGATGATCATTAGAGATATAGTTATGTGTACATAATGAAATAGAAGTCTAAAGCAATTGAAAAGTTCAAGGAATTTATCCTTGAGGTAGAGAAATAAATTGGTCAGATTATTAAGACACTTAGATTTAATCGAGGTTGTGAGTACCTAAGCCATAAGTTTCTTAGTTACGTAAAAGAAAGTGGGATTCTCTCACAATGGACTCCACCTAGAATTTCGCAACACAATGGAGTGTTTGAAAAGAGAATCCTATTAGATATTGTATGTTCCATAATGAATCATACAGAATTCTAACTACCATTTAGGGTAGGCACTTGAAACTACTACTTACCTTCTAAATAGAGTTTAGTTTAAATCAGTTGATAGAACTCCATATGAGATATGGACTGGTAGCAGACCAAAATTATCACACTTAAAGATTTGGGAATGTGATGTTTATATGAAGTGCACGATGTCTGACAAGCTTCAAGTCAAATTAGACAAATATAAGTTTCTGGGGTATCCAAAAGAAAGTTTTTTGTATCAATTTTACCATCTTCTTGAGTAAAAGGTATTTGTCTCGAGACATGCTGCATTCCTAGAAAAATAATTTGTTCCTAAGGAGAGTAATAGGAATGAGGTAGGACTTAAAGAAATTCAAGAGCCACAAACTGACATCCAAGTGGAACATGAACCTCAAGTTAATACATCATATGTACAACTGGTAGTTCAAGAGACACATAGTACGTGATCCATTGGTAGGATACATCATCCTCCTATTCAATTAGATCTATATATAGAAAAAGGAAGCGATGATGTACCGCTCATAGATGATGAGTCTACTAATTTTAAAGAAGTAATGTCAGACATAAATTCTTTAAAACAGCATGATGCCATGAAATTTAAAATGGAATCTATGTACATTAACCAAGTAGGGACTTTGATAGATGCACCTGAAGGTATTGTACCTATTAGGTGTAAGTGAGTTTTTCATAGAAAAACTGTTAGAGATGGCAATGTACACACATACAAAGTAAGGCTAGTGGCAAAAGCTTACAGACAAATGTAGGGAATTGATTTGATGAAACCTTTTCGCCTGTGGCAACACTTAAATCCATTAGAATCTTATTGGCTATTATTGCATACAACGATTATGAGATTTGAAAAATGGATGTCAGAACTACATTTCTCAGTGGGAACTTATTAGAGGATGTGTATTGACACAATCTGAGGGTTTCTAATCCAAGAAGTTTTTTGATCGGGTATGCAAATTGCAAAAGTCTACTTATGGACTTAAGTAAGCGTCACGAAGTTAGAACATCCATTTTGATGAGATACTCAAAGATTTTGATTTTGTCAAAAATGTGGATGAAGCATACGTTTATAAGAAGGATAGTAAGAGTGTAGTTATTTTCTTAGTGCTATATGTGGATAACATATTTCTTATAAGAAATAACATACCAATGCTCCAATCTGTAATAAATTTAGTTATTTAAAAACCTCTCCATGAAGGACATAGGAGAAGCAACTTATATTCTGGGAATAAAGATCTATAGAGATAAATCAAAGAGGTTGCTTGGTTTATACCAATAAGCATGCATAAACAAAGTGCTAAAGAAGTTTAGCATAGAGAATTTCAAAAGAGGATTCTTACCGATATCGCTTGAGAATTCTCTCTCTAAAGGTATGTGTCCTCAAACATAGGAAGAGAGAAATAAAATTGATGGCATTCCATATTCTTTGGCTGTTAGATCTATAATGTATGCAATGATGTATACAAGATTACATATTTCTTATGCTTTGAGCATAACAAGTAAATATCTGGCCAATCCTAGTAAAGGTCATTAGATGACTGTTAAAAATATCTTTAAGAATTTAAGAAGGACTAAGAATGTTTTTCTAGTCTATGGAGGAGCTTAAGTGAGAATTTAGGGTTATTCAAATGTTAGTTTTTAATCAACCCATGAAGATAGCAAATCACAGTAAGGGTACATATTTACTCTTAATAGTGGTGCAGTTAGTTAGAAGAGTTCTAAACAACTAACTACAACTATTACAAATTCAATAAATGAAGCTAAGTATATTGTAGTCTACAAAGCAGCGATGGAAGCAGTTTAGATCAAGAAGTTTATCACTGAATTTGGAGTGGTTCTTACCATTATTGATCCAATAATATTTTACTATGACAAAAATGGTGTTATTACTTGGTGAGCTCGTCGTAAACTACCAAATAATAAAATACCGGACTAGATCTAACTTAAGTAGTTAGGGTGAATCAGGGTCGAATCCTCAGGGAACTAGGGTGAATTGCTATCCCTAATGTTGCCAAAATAGAAAACCTATCTAAAAATGGTGGAACTGAGGGTTTGAGAGCTTGTTTGAACCTATAGGCTAGCATCTTACACCAATCGCAAGTTATATGTTTCGAGGATCGATTATAAGTCTAGAATTCCTTATATATCTTCCACCCAACTTTAGTATTTCTTATTTATTTTTCTTTATTTATCTTAAGTAGTTAGTTGATGTATTTGCTTCCCAAGGTTTTATTTTCTTTTTAGCATCATTAGAAATAACAATACACTCTAGCTCTTTGTGGGATCGACTGTGACTTGCCCTAGCTACTTGTTAGGTTAGTTAGGTATTTTTATTATTTGGTAGCTTACGACGAGCTCATCAGTTGCAATCTTGAGCTTGTAGCCTTCAATCTAGAACTCGAGCACACATTGAGAAAGAAAAAGAAAAAAGCGCGAGCAACCAAGTCTAATCCTTTAGAAGTAGGAACATCGAGTAACATTGAATCAGAATCTGTAGAGATGGACTATGAGGAACGTGTAGTTATAAAACCTCATGTAGAAAATAGAGAACCAACCATGATAGATTTATGTTTAGGGAACAGACGTAGACCAATGGCTAGGATTGTGTAGCCTATAGTTAAATACTAATAAGTTTGAAATCCCACATAGTATCGTCTCAATTGTTAGATCCTCACAATTTGAAGGTTCAGCTTTAGAAAATCTCAATGAACATTTGCAAAATTTTCTTGACATTTGTGATCTTTTTAAAAACAATGGGATTTCTAATGATGCAATTAGGCTTAGGCTTTTTCCTTTGTCTGTAAGGCACAAGGCAAAAACCTAGTTGTCAGCACTTCAATCTGGTTCCAATACTACATGGATGAATTAATGAAGTTGTTCCTTGCTAAATTTTTTCTACCTACCAAGATAGCACAAATGAAGACTGAGATCAATTTGTTTATATAGGATGATGATGAAAGTCCATATGAGGTATGGGAACTGTTCAGAGAGATGTATGCAAAGTTTCCAAGTCATGGATTTAACACATGGCAGCAAGTTGATATCTTTTACATTAGATTGACACCTTCGACTCGTAGCACCATTGATGCTATAGTAAGAGGTCATCTAATGATCAAGACTATGACTACAGCCTACAATCTGAATGAGGATATGACTACACATAGTTTTCAGTATAATTCTAAGCACCATCTAAAGAAGCCACATGGTATTCACACAATTAATGATACAGTAGCTCTTGTAGCTTAGATGGAAGTACTAAATAAGAAGTTTGATAGTCTAATGAGAGGAGCTAGTAGTAGTTTTCATAAAGCTGAATGTGATAACTGTGGTACCTCCCATACATTATTAGAGTGTCAAGATGAAATTCCTTTTACCTAAAATCCAAAACATGCCTAATTTATTAGCAATTTCAATAGGTAAATAGGCAGCCCTTTTTCAAACACTTATAATATTGGTTGGAGGAACCATCCTCACTTTCATACAGTAATAATCAAAACTACCTACAATAACCTCAAAAAATTCAAGCTAATCCTCAAATAGCACCTCCACCTAGCTTTAGAACCAACCAACCTCAAAGAGAAGCAACTAATTTTTAAGTATACCCAATCTAATTATTCCAAAATGCAAATTCATAAGGTGGCAATTAAGAAATTGGAGATTCAAGTTGAACAAATTGCTCAACTCTTACAGGAGAGGCTACTTGGTAAGCTGCCTAGCATAACTAAAGCCAATCCTAGAGAGCATGCTAAGGAGAATACCTTAAGGAGGGGAAAAGATGGTGAGAATGAAAGGAAGAAGGTAGAAGAGAAAGGTAAGCAAGTAATGGTGGAGAGTGAAGAAAGAGAGAACACAACAGGTGATGATAGAAGAGAGAGAGTTAAAGAAGAAGAAAAGAAGCAAGAGAAGGATGATAAGGTTACGAGTTTAAAAAAGCCACCTAGATTTTTTGCTGATCTGAATGTGCAACCATACAAGCCTAGGATTCCATACCCTCAAAGGTTGAAGAATATGCACTTGGATAAGAAATTTGGAAATTTAGTATAAATGTTTAAGAAGCTTCATATAAATATTCCATTTGCTAAGGCAATTACTCAAATGCCTTCATATGTGAGGTTTCTAAAGGAAATCCTGTATAAAAAAAGAAGATTGGAATAATATGAGCTAGTGAAGCTTAATGAAGAGTGTTCTACTATCTTTTTGAAGAAGTTATCTTCAAAGCTTAAGGATCCTAGTAGTTTTACCATTCCTTGTATAATTAGTAGCTTACAAATTGATAAGGCTTTGATGGATTTTGGTACAAGTATTAATCCTATGCCCTTATCAATTTTCAAGAAGTTAGAATTAGAAAAACTTTAACCTAGTATAGTTTCATTGAAATTGATAGATAGATCAGTTGCCTATCCAAAATGAATCATCGAGGATGTTTCGGTGAAATTCGATAAATTCATTTTTCCCGTTGATTTTTTGGTTTTAGATATGGAAGAGGACAGTACAGTGCCTATTATCTTGGGAAAACCATTCATGCCTACTGCAAGGGCACAGATTGATGTGCATGTAAGAAAGTTCATTCTTTGACTTCATGTTGAAGAGATTGAGTTTAATGTTTTTTTAGCAATGAAGCATGCTTCCACTTTAGATTCATGAAATTTCATTGATTTTCATGATACTCCAAGTTATCCAAATGAGTATCTTTACTCAGATCTATTGGAGAAGGCTTTAGTCCATTCATTATCTAAAGAAGCAAAGTAAGGTGAAGTTAAAGAAGTTCTAGAAAAGCTAGACATAGGAAAGGAGACATCGAGTTGGATTCAATATAGAAGGTTCGAGCCTCTAGATAAGCCAACTCAATCCCTCCAAAAACCTTCTACTGAAGAACCACTAACTTTGGAATTAAATCCTCTCCCATCGAATTTAAAGTACCCATTTTTACGACCTCCATCTTAATTGTCTATTATCATTTCATCATCATTAAGTTATATGATGGAGGAGAGATTGTTGAGAATTCTTAGAGAGCATCCAAATGCTATAGGATGGACCTTAGATGATATTAAAGGATTAAATCCTTCCATTTGTACACATTGCATATTCATTGAAGAAGGAAGTAAACCTTTGGTCTATCCTCAGCACAAGCTTATCTTGAGTATGAAGGAAGTGGTAAAAAATGAAGTAGTCAAGCTATTTAATGCTGGTATTATTCATCTCATTTCTGAATCTACATTGGTGAGTCCAGTTCAGGTAGTACCAAAGAAAGGAGGTACTACAGTGACGAAGCATGAGCAAGAGGGATTGATTTCCATAAAGAAAGTCATTGGTTGGCGTTTTTGTATGAATATTGCAAATTAAATGATGCCACGAGAAAGGATCACTTTCCTTTACCCTTCATTGATCAAGTCATTGAAAGATTAGTTGGGCATAGTCTTTATTATGCCTTAGATCGATACAATGGATATTTGGAGATTCATGTTGCCCCTGAGGACCAAGAAAAGACAACATTTACATGTTCGTATGGCACTTCTTCATATGACGCATGCCTTTTGTCTTGTGTAATGCCCTGCTACTTTTTAGTACTGCATGATAGTAATTTTTACCGATATGATTTAACCTTGCATGGAAGTGTTCCTAGATGATTTTTCGGTATTTGGTACATCCTTTTGTGTATGTTTGGAGAATCTAGAAAAAGTGTTAAGAAGATTTAAAGAAACCAACTTGATTTTGAATTGGGAAAAATGCCACTTTAGGGTGTAAGAGTTCATAGTTTTAGGCCATAAGATTTCAATTAAGGGCATTGAAGTAGATCCAGCTAAAGTAGAAGTAATTACTCAAATTCCACCACGTCATTTAGCTAAAGCAATTTAGAGTCTTCATGGACATGCTAGACACTATAGGTGACTTATCAAGAATTTTTCCAAGATAGCAAAGCTTCTTACTGAACGTTTAACGAAGGATGCAATTTTTAACTTTGATAATAAGTGTATGCATTCTTTTCAATTGTTAAAAGAAAAGCTTACGAGTGCACCTATTTTGGTATCACCTAATTGGTCTCTTCCTTTTGAGTTGATGAGTGATGCGGGTGACTTTGCAGTTGTTATAGAACTTGGCCAAATACATGGAAAGCTTTTCCATCCAATATCTTATACAAGTCGCACATTAAATGATGCTCAAAAGAATTACACCACTAATAAAAAGGAGATGTTAGCTACGGTGTTCGCATTTGATAAGTTTCGGTCCTATTCGGCTTTTTCAAAGGTAATAGTCTATACGGACCATTCTGCATTGAAGTACCTGATGATAACCAGGATGCTAAGCCACAATTGATTAGATGGGTTCTCCCTTTACAGGAGTTTGACATCGAAATAAGAGAGAAGAAAGGGAAAGAAAATTTTATGGTAGATCACTTATTTTGTTTAAATGGGATCATAATGGACATAGGAGAAAACCAAGCCATAAAGGAAGTGTTTAATGAAGAAAACTTAAAAGTCATGCTTACTTTACCATGGTATGTGGATATAGTGAATTACTTGGCTAGTAATGTTATACCTCTTGACTTCTCATACCGACAGAAGAAGAAGCTATTTTCGGAAGCTAACAAATATCTTTGGTACGAACCTTTTCTTTAGAAGATATGCTCAGATGGAATAATTCAATCATGTGTACCTATTGAAGAAGTGTCCTTAGTTTTCAGTCATAGCCATTCAAAGGAGACTAGAGGAAACTTTGTTCCTACTTGAATTGGACATAAGGTGTTGGAGTGTGATTTCTATTGGCCTACGATGTTTAAGGATGCATTTTATTTTGTCAAGTCTTATGAAAATTGTCAAAGGGTCAGAAATATCTTAAGGAGATAAGAGATGCCACAAAACAACATTTTGGTATGTGAAATTTTTTATGTTTGGGGTGTTGATTTCATGGGATCATTCCCATCGCCATACTTAAACCATTACATCTTAGTAACCATTGATTATATGAATAAATAGGTTGAAGTAGTTGCTATTTCAATGAATGATGCAATTTGTTTTCTTAAGAAGAACATTTTTACTCGACCTGGGACACCTAGAGCAATTATAAGTGATGGGGGAACACATTTATGTAACAAGCAATTTGAATCCCTATTATCCAAGTATGGTGTTATACATATGATAGCTATACCTTATCATCCTTAGACTAGTGGTCAAGTTAAGATATCTAATCGAGAGATTAAGCGAATTGTGGTCATATCGAACTACATACAAGATGCCCATTGGAATGTCTCCCTATAGGTTGGTGTATGAGAAGGCTTGTCAATTTACAATAAAATTAGAGCAATGTGACTATTGGGCCATTAATTTTCTAATTTTTACTCAAAGAAGGTTAGAGAAGAAAGACAGTTACAGTTGCATGAGTTGGATGAGTTTCATCTCGAAGCTTATGATAACTCCAAATTTTATGAGGAATGCGTTAAAAGATGGTATGATAAGAATATCATTCATAAGGAATAAAAGGTTGGTGATAAAGTCTTGGTGTATAATTTACGGTTGAAGTTGTTTTCGAGCAAGTTAAGGTCAATATGGATAGGCCTTTATGATGTGATTAATGTTTATCCACTTAGAACAATTAAAGTCACTAATGATCACTCATCTTTCAAGGTTAATGAGAAAAGAGTGAAGTTGTACGTGCCTAGTTCAGTTGAGGAGTATTCTGAGACTCTTTTATTGTTTAATGCTCATTAAACTAGGAATTCTTCAAGTTAGATAGGTAAATGTGTGTGATTTTCATTTATTTTGTGTGTTGACATCTTTTAAATAATGTGTTGAAGCTTTTTAAGTGTGTTTGAATTAATATAGGTGTGTTTTCCTTACTTTATCCTTAGATTTGTGTGTTTGATTTGGATTTAAGAGTATTTTTAGGTTTAATTCTAGTGTAAGTTGATGGATAATCCATTCCATGTTGTTATGAATTGAGTTTGGAAGGATTTTGAGGTTAAATTGGATGAAAATTGGGCATTTTAAGATGTAGAAAAACCATAACAATGGTCTATTACCCCATCGTTAATGGATCAGCAAGCCACTGTTTATGCATTGATTTATGAAGCATTAACGACAGGGTGTTTATCTTACAATGACACCATTGTAGGATGAACAAGGTGTTATTGAAGGGCGATTTTGAGATAAAAATGACATAGTTGTACTATTTATCATCTTCAACCTTCCCCCCCTCTTCTGAAACCTTTAATTGCCTCCTACCTTCCATCATTCATAACTTCCTCATTTCTTAACAAAATTGATTGTTATTGGTGTCCATTTGTCATATTTTTCATCCTCTATAAGAATATACCATCAAATCATTCTAAAAATCAATAAAATTTTCAAAATCTTCTCTGAATTAATTCGGATCTATTTTTCAATTTCAAGGTATAATTATCAAGTTTCTCTCAGTCTAGGCTACAATTTGATTGTGTTTTTGGTATCATTGTGTTCAAAATTTCATTACCTTTCTATTGATACCAATTTCATTCAATATTATTGCCATTGAAAAATCAAGAATATTCTAGTCAAAAAGGAAATTTTTTGACGACCTTTGCCAGAAAATTTTTTAATTTTTTCTTAACAAATTTTAACTCTTTTGTGTATGTTATTTAAATAGTTTCTTGTCAAATGATTGCCCGAGGGAAGAGATTGGATTTTGATCTTATTCGACTCACCAGTCTAGAAAAATTAAACTGGTACGAGGCATGCTGGGGGAATGATTTTATTGTGGAGCGTCCAATGCTTTCAAACTTAGAGGTGCATTTCAACATATCTCGCACTTTTCGAACTTGAGGATGGGAGTCGGTCCTCACTTTTGCGTGTCCATTTTACCTTGATTTAGTTATTGAGTTCTACGTGAACATCGAGAATAAGGGTGAGGCCGACAAAGTTGAGATTCACTCAATGGTTATAGTCATTCCTCTTCATGTCACTCATCCATCTATTTCTACTCTATTAGGAGTACCCGATGAGAGAGATTTCTTTATTAAGGCCAAGGTTTTTTTCCATGGCTATTCAGAAACTTCAGATCCATCCTTTTCCATTGCTACTACTAGGGATGCTTTAGGACTAACTAGGAATGTCCGAGGTTATATCACTACTACTTTAGAGGCTTGGGAGCAGATTATAGTTGCCTTTTGTATAAGATTATACTAAAATTATGTGTAGTATGTAGACATGTATCTTTTATATAAGATGTTGCATGGATTAGGTGCTATCTCTGGGTTACCTTTAACTGGCTTCATTGTTTTGTCTATGAGGGATGTATTGAAGATCAAGAAGCCCAGCAAGAATTTCTGCTTTCCTTGTTTATTGATGAGGATATTTAGGGATGTAGGAGTTCCCTTCGATTCTGTAGAGTTTGATGATCGTACTCATCAAAATATGATTAATCAAGGCCTGTTTAAGTAGTGGTGACTTACTTATAAAAGACGTCATCGGAGCCGACTTCAGGAGGGTGAGGTATTTCAGGGTCCACCTTGTGATGCTACACAAGTCAAGGTACTTGAGGACATAGGCGAGGCTTCATCTTAGGCCACTCCAAGTGTTCTTCCACCTTGCCCACGTTCTCCTGCTACTACTCCAGTCCCACCACCGCCAGCTGCTTCTGAGGATTCTCAAGTTACTATTCTTTAGTACCTGATTAAATTGGTAACTCACATGACATTTAAGCTTTCAGAGTTTCACTTAGATTTATTTACTGAGATGTCTCGTCGTTTCGGTGGTATTCAACATCAGGTTGATGATTTGACTGCATGAGCTAGGAGCCTTGAGGGTTATCAATGTGCACGAGATGTCGATGATCCTTCCTTTTAGTTCCTTTGGTTATTCACACAGTTGTTTCAATTTTAGTTTCGTAGTATAGGTTTCCTTTTCGTAGTGTACGTTGTTTTCATATCTGATAGCTACATTTTGTCTTTTGTCTCCTTGGTTGTATTTGGATTACATATTTATATAAGTGAAGCATTCTTTTGTCATTATCTATGTTTGTTGCTTTTGATTTTTAAGTTCCTGCAATTTCACCAACGAATCTTCAAGTTTATATCAAACGGGTTTTATTTCTTTTCCTACTCTCCTACATTATCCTTTTAACTTTCATTATCAAACATTGAGGATAATGTTTAGTTTAATTATGTGGGAGGGATAATATCATATTTTTTTATTTATTCATTTGAGTTTTGTTTGTTTAATAGTAATTTGATTTATCAATAATTTCATCATATTTTATAAATTGTGGAAAAAAAATTTCGATTGTGATCCTTCTTATTGCATTTGCCTTCATTTGAATTCAATTATTTTGACAATTTGAAATGTTATATGATTAATTTTGACTGTTAATGACTAAAAGCCTTTAACTCTTTTCATAAATTGGACAATTGATACTTAATGATTAGAATGTTATTCCACATATAAAATGCAACTTCTTGAGTAACTTTGTAACTTCTTTCAAGACACATTCATCATTCAAAGAAAAAGAACCATGATTAACCCAAAAAAATGAAAAAAATAATAACATCATGTGAGGAGTCTACATATCAAATTTCCTGACATTTGGAGGTCCGTGGACGAAGATATAGAAAAACAATACTATGGAAAACTGAAAGCTAGAAAAGCTTATGTTAGGGGATGAAGAGGAGTGACATGTTTATTTATGCTTTATGCTATTTTCAACAAAATAAGCCAGGGGAAACCCTAGAAGCCACCATTATGAGTATAGGGAACACCCAAGGAAAAAATAAGGGTTTTTGAAAGAGAAACAATGTGAAGAAATTGAAGATAAAAAAGGAGTAATCAAGATTCAAGGAACTTGTCCTGATTTTCCAATAAGAGGGCCATCATCATCCCCATTAGTTTTCTCTTTTCTCTTATTATTTTTTATGTTGAAATTGAATAGTGTTTGTTTGAACATGATTATGGATTAATAAATCTAATTTATGGGTTGCACTTGAATTGTTTATCCAACTTTTACTGTATTAATTTAATTCATAGTTGTTAGGCTTAATTGTTGAGTCTATAATCACTTCGAATTGTGATTTTGTTCTAATTTATTTGAGTTAGGTTGAGAAAATTTTTTTTATGAGCTAATGGACCTACAATTAAAAAATTAAAAAGTGATTGAAGAGGGATCTTAGTTGCTTCTTGATTGCCTCGAGGATTGCTTTAAATCCTATTGAATGTTTAAGAATAGTATTGTGAACTTAGAGGTTATAATTTAGGTCTTAAGTATTTTAATTAGAATTAATTGATTATATCTCAAAAGAGGGTAATCAAACCATTAGATACCTAAGACTAAATAGAATTGAATCAATAAGGTAAAAAGAAGATAAATAAGGATAGGATAACCCCCAACTCTCACTTAGCAAGTATCTTCTTTGTTTTTCTTTTTTCTACAATTAAATTCATTAAAGTTTCGTTAGTTTAGTCTAATTTTTAGATTATATATCTTTGGTTTTTCTTTAAAAAAAGTACAATTAAAATTTTTAGGTGTCTATTTTCAATTCTCATGGGATCAATATCAGTTATACTATAAGATATAACTTGTACACTTGTAGTGTAGGTAAAACTAACAAACATGTTTTGTCACCATTACTACGGACTGCAATTTTCTCATCTTATTCAATTTGATTTGTTTTTATTTAAGGAAAATTTTCCTTACACTTTTCTTATGTGATTGTAGGTGCATGAACACAAGGATAACTAGGAATTCAAGTAAGTTAGAGGATGTTGAATTTTTTTTTATCACTAGGCATGAATGAGAAGTTTAAAGATTGAGGCCTTGAGAAACTATCGGAAAAACAATGGCTAAAGATAGGAATCACGATGAGCATAAAAGAACTCTCATGGACTTTATAAGACCTAGTTTGAGTGCCAACCCGCAAGGTATTACAAGACCCCAAATCCTGGCAAACAATTTTGAGATCAAACTGATGTTGTTGAACATATTGTAGATGAATGTTAATTTTTGTGGCTTGATCAATGAAGATCTGAATTCTCACTTGGCCAACTTCTTGAACATTTGTGACACTTTCAAAATAATGGCCTATCAGAAGAAGCAATAAAGATGAAGCTATTCTTGTTTACTTGGAAGGAGAGAGCCAAGGCTTTATCAAATTCTCTGAATCCAAGGAACATTGCTACATGGGATCAGCTAGTATAAACTTTTTTAACCAAGTGTTTTCCATAGATGAAGACCAATAAAATCACAAAGGAAGTAACCAAATTTTAGGAGAGTGAAGGTGAGTCTTTGTATAAGGTGTGGGGAAGATTTAAGGAACTGTAAATGAGTTTCTCTAATCATTATCTAATAAGGGAGTTTCTACTGTAAACGTTTTATAATGTAGTGAGTAAACAGATAAGAGGTATAAAAGATGCAGCACCTGGGGGATCTCTTATATGAAATATGATAGATACAACTTATGACCTATTGGAGGAGATGGTGAATAACAACTACTAATGGGATACAATAAGGAGTATGCAAGCTCCTTTAAAGGAGCATAAGGTGTGTTATTGCCATGGATTCACTGACTGCCTTACAAGCTTAGATGTTGGCATTAACTAAACAATTGAATGACTTACAGGCTACTTCATCACAATCATTGAAAGTAGTATAACATGGATGCGAGTTATGTGCTCAAGAAAGTCATGTAATTGCAGAGTGTTTCTTAATGGCTAGTGGTGAGATAAACTAGGCAAATTATATGGAAACATCACAAGGAAGGCCAAGTAATAACCCCTAATCTAGTACTTATAATATAGGGTGGAAGAAGCACTCAAACTTTTCTTGGACTAACAATGTAGGTAGCAATATGAGAGCAAAGAGCCACAAGGATTTCAATAAGATAGTCTTGTATCATTGAAATAAAAGATGGAAAAGTTGATGAATGTGTTAAATTCCCAGTTCATGAGCCAAGATGAGAGCTAGAAAAGGGTGGAAGCCAAATTTGACCAAATTGAGAGGAAGCATTCCTCTTCTATCCATAATTTAGAGGTGGAGGTTGCATAGCTAGTGAATCCATTGTCTTCAAGAGGTGTGAGGAGCCTAATGTTGAGTGATTAGTTGTAAACCAGACTACTATTTTTACGTTAAAAATTGCAAGTATACAGGTCGTAACTTGTAGTTTAGAACGGATATCGATCCCATAAGGATTGAGTTTAGTCACTACTTAGCTTAGGTTTTTCTTTATTTAAGAAACAATTTCAGATATTGAAAATTGGAAAATAAATTAACTAGTGTAAACAGCCAATTAAGACGAAGTGTAGGATTTGATAGTCCAAGGTTTAAGATTAGGAGTTGTTCTATCCCTATTTTGCGTCCCTCTTCACTTAATGATCCAATTTTGTTTAACCCAAGACTTTCTAA
>JAOXYD010245292.1:0-30402 GCA_028565735.1 Pinacopodium congolense
CAATTATTACTAACATATTAAAAACCTAAAGAGCCACACATAAAATGTTTATAATGGAAAAAGCAAAATTTTAATTAAGTTGTATTTAATTGAAAAGTTTTAGAAATTTCAAGAATCAATATGTGATTCTCTCTTATTAACTCTAATTTACCATTTTCTTTTTAACATGTCTTTTTAATTTATCTAACTATAATTATAATTATAATTATTATAATTATAATTATTGTCAATATATTATAAATTTAATGGATCACATGTAAAAAGTTTATAAAAGATAAAAGTATAATTTTAATTAAATTTAACTTAATTGAAAAGGTTTAGAAATTTAAAAGATGAATATGTGATCTTCGCTTACTCTAATTTAACATTTTCTTTCCAACTTGACATGTAAACTATTCCCCAACCTCAGTAGTCTTGGCTTGAGAAATCAAGAATCAGAGAGATGAGAACCAGGAACTTTTGACTTCTCTGTGCCCATTTTGTTTCTTCTGTCAGGAGAGATGGTCATTGCGGTCATCGATTAGTAGGTCTGACCCATATTTAGGATCGAGTGTTGACATTGACGAAGTCTAATAGGGACAAATTACTGGATACAGCCACGCGGGCTTTTGTCTATCCCTAGTTGTATTTAGAGAAAAGACGGGAGATCCTTACGTATCAGAACTGGCTAATCTATTGTTCCTATCTGGCAAGTTTCGTGATTATTCCTATCCACTTATCTAATTGATAGTAACTTCTTACTACAGAATTTTAATTACAACAGTCAATTGCTTTCTCTGTAAAGGATATAAGACAAGGAAGACTTAGTATTATAATTGAGTTCGTGTCTTCTTGGATATTGACAATTAATTTTCACTGGACCGGACCGCAATTCTCTGGCTGAAAGTTGTTGAACTTAACTTATCTCCATATTTCTATGAATTAATATCTCACATCAGGTAAACAATTTTTATAACACACAAAAAGATTAATTGCGCATTTCAAGCCATAAAAGAGCTCAACTCATATCACACATATCTAGCTTGACTCTCGGTATAAAGATTTTCTATACAGAAAGCAAAAATATTCTAATGAATTGCAAATGCATACCATTGTTGTGATGAACCAAAATTTTAATCGGTAACATAGTTGTTGCAATTAGAAAGAAGGAAAATCTAATTGTACTATTGATAATCATAAAAAGCCTATTTATATAAATTCATATACAAAATTCTAATTGAACCAAAACTTAAACCTCTAATATGACTCTAATTAACAGAGTTCTAACTTAATAGAGAAACGATACAACTAACATGATAAGTATAACTAAATTAACAAGATAAGTATAGCTTAATTATTTCTATCATCCCCCAAACACATATTCTTTTATACTATAGATTCTAAGCAACTTTCTGAACTTTTGAAATGGAGCTATTTTGAAGGGCTTTATAAATAAATCGGTAACTTAATCTTCACTCCTATAGTAAATAATATCAACAATCTTCTTCTTTGTAAGATAATTTAAAAAGTAATATTTTATATCAAAGCGCTTACTCTAGCAAAATCAAATTCTTGGATACACCCTTTTGCAATTAAGCCTGCTTTCTACTTGTCATCCTCATCATTGTGTTTCAGTTTCGTCCTGTAGATTCATTTCACTCCAATAGTTTTTTGTCCTCTTAGAAGTCCAATTAGTTTCCCGCATTATCCTAAATATGGTGAGGAGTTTATTGTTAAAGAGTCAGCTACCAAAAAATTATTGGCTTGAAACTATTAATTAGAGTGTACATATTCTAAATAGAAGTCCATCACAAGTTGTTCAAAATATGACACTTGAAGAGAATTGAAGTGGTCGTCAGGATACAGTTGATTGCTTTATAATTTTTGGTTATACAGTTTATGCTCATATTCGAGATGAAAAGTGGAAGAAGTTGAATGACAAAGATGAGATGTATATATATATATATTTGGGCATAAGTGATCATTCTAAAGTTTACAAACTCTACAATCCATGCACTAAGAAGATTATGATAAGAATTCGAATTTTGGGAATGCAATAAGGATTATACTCAACAATTTGTAGATTCATTTACACCTTTAATTGGACGACGTTCACATCAAATTAGGAGGAGGCCTGTATAAATGTCTGACTATTAGATAACCAAATTTGAGCATAGTAAAGATTTACTTATAAACTTTGCTTTCTTTTCAGATTGTAATTATTTAATTTTTGAGAGCTGTTCAACATCTAAAATGGAGGAAGGCAATGGATTAAAAAATCTTATCTATAGAAATAAACAATACAACTAACATGATAAATATAACTAAATCATAAGGATAAGCACAACTTAATTATAAATAACAGTTCTGAGCAGTTGAAAACCACAGAATCAAGGAACGAAGAATAAATAATTCTTACCCTGTATCGTCAACATAGAAGCTGGGACCCCAGTCCATGATATCCAAGGTCAACAACGCAGCCATGAACAGAAACGACATGAAACGAGTAAGGAGTAGCCATATTGGGTTCACACCTTTCCAGCAAGTGGTCCATAACTGCGACAAATCAACGTGATTGCTGGGAAAAGTTTCCACAAAACCGTCAATGTCCGGTCGAGCCACGAGGAGGCTATCGTAAAAGGTATTATCGTCACATTCTGTTACGAGTTCTTTTCTCCATAGCACCCACAAGGACCCGACGTAGGCCCCCGCCACAATGCCAAAGCATGTGAAATCGTACCCGTATATGAGCCCTAGCATAGCTTTTTGACCATAAGATTGAGGACTTGAAGGCAATGGTTGTTTGTTTAGAACACGTCTAACGTCTTGGTTTGACGGTAGACATTTAGCTGGTCGGACTCAGACTAGTAGTCTTGACTGCTTGGTTTTTGCACTTAATGTTATTATAAAATACAAAAATCTGTAAATCGCAAGTCGTTAGGTACTTCTTTTGAGTTGTTACGATAGTTTTTATCTCCTTACTATATTAAATTTTCTAGTCAACTTCCTCAATTATTTTTACCAATTAAGTTTTCTAATATTAATGATTTTCTAATCAAATCCTTTCCATTAATTCTATTAACATAAATGCAAAAGTGACATGCAATGTCAGGATGATGATAACATGACATATACAAATGACATATGTTAACATGTCATATCATTAATATAGTGACATACATGATATTGTGAACCCCACATGGATTTGTCATAAGGATTTGATTAGAAAAAATAATAAAAAATAATTTAATGGAGAAATTGTCAAAATTGGTTTAGTTATTTAGCTTTATCGTTTTAGATGATTTTAAATATTATAAATGTGCTTTAAAATAACAATAAATATTAATTTATCATACAATAAAAAGTACTACTATCTTAAAAGGTGTAAATTATATATTAATTTATCTTGATTCTCTTCATTTATTTTTCATCACATAGATTATTAGGTATTATTAGTGACAAAAATAGATTAATGAAAATTTTGTTGGAAAATTAATTGAGATTTAAGTAATTGGTATAGCCAAAAAGATTTTACAATTTTTTGAAAGAATGCTTTAATAAAATAACTTGAAACAAGAATTAAGAAATAAAATAATTAAAAACTAAGTTGATTTAGGTGTTCTATAAAACTTGATCTTTTTTTGATAAAGCGATAAACCATAAGTTGTTTAATTGTAACTCATTGGAAGAGGGTGTCTAATATCACTTCCTCTACTAAGATCCAAATTTTGGTATAGTCAAAAAATTTAATTTAAAAAAAACACTGAGTTTTCTTTTAAAGTACATTTAAAATTAAGTTCCAGATTATAATTAAAGTATAACTCTAATTATAATTGGAATTTAATTTTAATAAATTTTAATAAAGTATATTTGATCCCTTAAAATTTTTAAACTTTAAATTTAAATACAACTTAATTTAAATTAACATTTCTCTCTTTAATTGGTCTATATTTGTGAATCATTAAGTTCTTAATATGTTAATAATTATTTTTAAATTATAACTATAATTCATGATTAAAATTAGATAAATTAAACTCTTTTTAATTTATCTTTAATTCTTCAATTAAATAATTTATAATTACAGATTAAGATTGATGTATAATAATATGTTGTAATCACTCAAATCTTAGAAAAGTCAAAGTAGTTTGATTTAACATATTCATACATAGTTTTAATGTATAATTTAATCTTTTCATCATCCAATATTTAAATTAAAAATAATATCTACTCTATTTAAATTAAATCATCTTTGTTCTTACTAATTAATATTTGATTTATAATTAAAATTTGAAAACAAGATTATTAAATTTCAATTCACTGTAGCTAAAGAATTTATTGAATTAAGGGAGGATTCAGTCTTAGTTTGGTGATAAAAAAACATATTTATTACTAATGATTTGCTTTACGGTGAAAGGCTTGAAAGATAGGTTCTTTAGAGGACCATTTAATGATAGTTTAGTGTGAAAAGATTGAACTTGAAGAAAAAAATTCAATACGAAGTAAGATCAAGCAATGGGAGCTTCAAGAACTTTATTTAAGTATTTTAATGATAGTTTAGTATGAAAAGATTGAACTTGAAGGCCAAAATCTAGTACGAAGTAAGATCAAGCAAGTTGGAGCTGCAAGAACTTTATTTAAGTAGTTTGAGTTTGGTTGTAAGTCTTATTTAAGATTTTAATAACATTAGGGGGTCAAAATTACATTTACATTGCATAAGTTTTTCAAAAATACATAATTTTCACATATTAAGACATATTTTATTTTAAAATTTAATTAAAATTTCCTAGTATCTAAACAATTTTGGATGTGATTTAAAACTTGTGTGAATTGATTTTCAAGTGAAAGAAATTATTTTAGAGCGTTTGGAAGTTGTTTGAAATGAAATGTTTTAAAATATGCATAAAATTTTATTGATAAAGACATTTTAAGTTTTTAACTTTAATTAAAGAGTCTTGATCATTTAAATCCTTGTGAAAAATATTTAAAATTTGATTGAATTTGTTTTTGGAACAAAGGAATTGGTTTTATGGGGTTTTTGCAATGGTTTTAATTAAATGTAGAATATGAAAATTAGTTTTGTAGAGCTATCAGTCAACTACTGGTTGAGAACTAGTTGACTAGTTGCATTTGTAAGTAGATTGATCGATCAGTCTATTGGAGTAGTTGACCAATGATTAGTCGACTAGTCCATGTAAGTAGTCAACTAGTCGAAACTAGAAACACATAATAACTAGTTACAACTTTTTTCGAGCGACATTTTTAATAAGTGTAATGGATAAGAAGGACTTCTAAGGAGTTTTTTAGCTTAGAAATGTTATAAATATGTGTCCTAAGGGTGTTTGAAGGACTTTATGAAATTTTATGAATTTTTTGACCATTGAAAGTTATAAAATCTAGTGTTGAGCTATTTTTAAGCTTCTAATGCAAATCTTTGTTTTTTTGAACAAGAGTTTATGTTTTTATTATTTCAACCCAACAAGAGTTAATTTATGATTTCATTATAAAGCTTTCAAGTAGTTTTCATTCATACATTTCATTTTAATAAGCTTTTGAGTCTTTTGTTACTGGATTTTCAAGTAAAATATCATTTATGATGTAATTTATTTTGTAAAGGGCTTTTAAAATTACAAGGATTGGGATTGAATTGAAAGGTTCCTTTTCACTTATGAAAAAAGTTTATATAAGGCTCCTTTTCACCTTTAAAAAAGAAGATTGGGTATTATAAAAAGTTCCTCTTCACTCAAAGAAGATTAGTTTTTAGTGAAATTTCTAACAAGTAATTAAAGGGTAAATGTGGGCAAATGTTTTCTTTTCAAATCATTATAAAATTTTGATTTGATGACTTTCTCTTCCTTAGTTCTTGATATTAATAAATTGTGCATTTTTTTTATATTCATATTGTGAAATTAACATTAATAGTAACATACATATTATTTTATTTTGAATTGCAATTAGGGGTTACGTTCATCACAAAAATCAATTTAAGTTCAAGTTTTAAAATTTTTTTGTATCACATAATTTACGGTCTCTTCTAAGATGTCATTAAGGTTAACAATTGGTATCAAATCTAATCTCACTTAATGTTTAAATTTCTAACAAAATTAGTGAACAAAGAACAAGATATCACATCTGATAGCTTTATCTAATCAAGAGGGGCAAAATCTGAGTACAACACCTCTCTTTGACATGAATGACTATTTATATTAAAAAACTAAAAAGAATTTTTTTCTTAAAGCTAAAAATATATATTTATGGCAAATAGTAAGTGATGAGTTATACATTCATGCCAAAGTTATATGTAAATAAAAATTTTCTAAAATAAAGAAAAAAATAGATTAATGAAGATAAGAGAATGATTTCTCTAAACAATAGGATAGTATATATTTTATTTTATGCGTTAGGTAAAAATGAGTTCAATAGTGTGTCCACATGTAAAGTAGCATATGAAATATAGCATATTGTAGAAATAATTTATGAGGATACAAACCAGGTTAAGGAAAGAAAAGTGTCTATGCTCACTCATTAATATAAATTAGTTCACTCGTAATATGAAAAGAGTGTTTTTAACTTTTGCACTAGATTCATTGGCATCACTAATACATTGAAAGGTTTGGAAAAATCATATACTAATGTTGAATTGGTAAGGAAAATTTTAACTCTTTATTGAATACTTGGGAGATCAAGATGATGACAATCTAAGAAGTTCAAAGACCTAAACACATTACCTTTATAAGAGCTTATTGAATCCCTCATCATTTATGAGATGTGGCTTAAAGAGATAAAAGAGGAGGTGATGTTAACCAAGAAGCAAAATTTGTCATTTAAAGACTTGAGGGAAGTGTCAGGTGGTAAGAAAAATCATTAAGTGAGAGTAATAATGATTATATAGCAAAGGTCAAAAGATATTTAAAGAAAAATAGCTTTGCAAAGAATAGAAAATTCAGAGAAGTTAAAATTGACCTTAAAGAAAGTCTTTTAATATTATTTTCTTTGATTGTAGAAAATTAGGATACATTAAGTCTTTATGCTTACTTCTTAAAGACAATGAGAAGAATGAGAGACATAGTAAGAAGCACAAAAAGGAGGACAAAAAGAAGAAGACACTAAAGGCTATAGTATGGGATGATTTTGTTGACTCAAGAAGTGAAAATTTCAAAGAGGAGATAGTCCATATGTGCTTCATGGTCTTGGAGGATGATGTACCATGTTGCTCTTATTCATACAAATATGACACATGATAAGTTAGTAGAATATTTAGAAGTTATGACCTTGAAAAAGAAGAAAATATCTACCAAGTACAAGAAACTTTGAAATTGTTTAATGAATGCATGCCAGAGAATGATAGGTTGAAAAATGAAATGAATGATTTACTAGAAGCTAAGAATGTGAATGTTGCTCATAATGATGAAATAGATAAGTTGATGCAAGAAAATGAAAATTTAAGAAAGGAGGTAAATGTCCTCAAGGAATCTTTAGCTAATTTTACTAAGGACAATGAAAAATTAGAGCACATGCTTAGAGCATAAAAGGCCTCCAATGATAAGCATAGTTTAAGGTTTACTTAAGGGAGTTTTTCTACTAATATTGAAACAAATTTGTAAAGTATACGACCTTAGATGATGAGAATGTATCTAGGCCCTAATTTGGGAATTTAGCATAAACTTTTAAATCCTAATATAAAAGACAACATTATGCATTCATATATGGTGCTGGAAAAAAACCTAGGAAGGAAGTGCATACAAACAAAAATAGGTATAATTTTTATTAGAAATGCATAATCATAATATGATACATTTAGACCTTATGTAACGCATAGTGATTTAACACATTTTTATGCTCCTTATACACATGTACATAAATTTCTTATTGTAATTCAAGGTCCCATTTTGATGAAAAGATGACATATAATGATAAGAGATTTAGAAATGCATATACGAACAAAAATATAAGAAATCACTTTCATTCATAGGATGCTCTTATAGTTTGCTATGTTTTAGGCATGTTGAAAAATTTTGCTGGCAAACCAAGATGAGGACACAAATCATTAGAAGGTTAGAATGGTAGGAAGGTAACTAACTTTTAAAGACCCAAATTAGTGTGGGTACTAAAAACAAAATGAATTCTTTATTTTGTATGAATCCAAAAAAAGAGCAAATGTTATATAGATAGTGGATTGTCAAGGTATATGATGGGTGATGCATCCTAATTCATTTATCTCAAGAGTAGAAATAGAGGTTATTTAACTTTTAAAGACAATATTAAAGGTAAGATAATTGGTATTAAAAAATTTGGTAAGAAAAATCATACTATCATTGAAATTGTGCTTTTAGTTGATGGTTTAAAATATAACTTACTTATTATAAGCTACTTTATAATAAAGTTTTCAACGTATGCTTTAAAGGAAAACCATGCGTTATTTACATGGTGCTAGATAATAGCATTATATTTATTAGTAAGAGAGAAGGAAATATTTATATTATTGATCTTAATAATCTCTCCAATCATAATGCGAAGTGTTTTGTTTCAATAAATAATGATGTTGATATGTGGCATAGGAGATTAAGACATGTAAGTATGGAGCTCATTTCCAACCTAAATAATAAGTAATTTGTAAGTTAACTACTAAGGTAAAATTTAATAAGGAAAAAGTTTGTGAAGCTTGCCAAATGGGGAAGCAAAATAAAAGCCCCTTTACAAGTAAGAAAGTGGTAAAATCTACTAGATCTTTGGAGCTTTTACATAGTATTTGGTCCTATTAGAGTTGCTAATTTAGGAGAAAAATCATATGCACTTATCATTGTTAAGATTTTAATAATTATACATGGGTTTTGTTTGTTGTTAGTATAAATAAATGCTCCAATACTTTTTTGAAATCTGCAAAAGGAGTCCAAAATGGAAAGGATGTTACAATGGCATCCATTAGGAATGATCATGGTAGAGAATTTAAGAATGAATTATTTGAAACATTTTGTGATGAGAATGACATCTTTTATAAATTTTCTATACTTAGAACTCCTCAACAAAATAGAGTTATTGAGAGGAAAAATAAAACTTTAAAAGAAGTATATAGGATTGTAATTAATGAATATGATTATTATAAGTATTTTGAGCAATTTACAACATTTACATGTCATATATCCAATAGGGTTTACACAAGATTAACTATGAATAAAATCCTTATAAGATTTGGAATGGAAAAAAGTCAAATATTAGTTAGTTCATGGTTTTTAGGTATAAATGTTACATTTTGAATACCAAGAATAACCTTTAAAAATTTGACTAAAAAATAGATGAAGATACTTTTGTGCGTTATTTATTAACTAGTAATACATATTTTGTATTCAATAAGAAGAGTCTAGTGACTAAAAAGTCTATGCGTATTGTTTTTTATGAGACTAACTTCCTTAATATAAAGAAAATTTTTTAAGATTTTGATATAGGTTTAATAAAATATTTAGAAAAAAATAAGTCTGAAAGAAGATAAGGATGATCACCAAGACACTCTACGTACATCAAATAACCATATTGTTAAGTCAAATAATGGTAGCAAGAAGGATGAAAAAATGCCTGGAGATTAGAGATACAAAAAATACCATCCTTCAAACCAAATTATAGGTGATGTGGATAAAATGTAGTTACTAGATCTTTTCTTAGAGATTTATCTCATATTGCCTTTATTTCTTATATAAAATCTAAACTATAGAAGAAGTACTTAGTGATGAATGTTGGATTATTGCCATGAATGAGGAATTAAAGAAATATGAGAAGAATAAAGTTTAGACTTTAGTAACTAGGCCTAAAGATTACTAGATTATAGTTACAAAATGGATATTTAAGAATAAGCTTGATTAGTTAGGCAATATTATGAGAACCAAAAACAAAGTTAGTATCCAAGTGTTATAATCAAGAGGAAACAATTAATTATAAAGGGACTTTTCACTTATAGCTAGGTTAGAGGTAATTAGGTTGCTATTTTTATTTAAATCTTATGTGGGTTTTAAGCTTTTTTGAAAGGATGTGAAAAGTGTATTTTTTAAATAGTTTTATTAAAGAAAAATTTTATGTTGACCAACCCTAGTTTTGAAAATTAGATGTACCTAATCATGTTTACAAACTTTCAAAAGCTTTATATATTTTTAAAATAAGTTCCTAGAGCTTGGTATGAAAGATTGAGTGTATCTTTGTATAAAATAGTCTTATTAAAAATAAAGTAATACCAGCCTCTTTATCAAAAAGAATAATGAAGATATTTTAATTATTCAAATTTATGTTGATGATATCATTTTTTTGTATTATTAATGAAAGCTTGTATTAGGAATATTCTAAGTATATGAGTAAAGAATTTAAGATGAACATAATAGGGGGAGCTTAACTTCTTCCTTGGTTTACAAATCAAGCAAATGAAATATTAGCTTTATATGACACTTAAAATGGGTGAATTAAGTGATTAAAAATCTTCTAAACTTAAACCTAAACCGAATTTCCCAATAGATGTAATTAAGACTACATCGATTTTTCAAATAGATGTAATCTCTAATCATAACTTAATCTATAATGACGATCATGGTGCCAATATAAAATAATAATTCAAATTCAAAAAATTCAATAATAATCACATTAATAAGTAACTAAATGAGTGAAGGGATATGAGGATACACAATTGATTTTTATAGTAGTTCAGAAAACCAACCCTTTGCCTATATCCACTCTCCAAAATTTCACTTAAAAATTTCACAATAAAATAATCTTCTTTAGGGTGAAGAAGAATCCTTACAACCTTCTTCAAATAGGTGAAAAGGAGCCCTCAAAATCTTCCTTAAGTAGCTAAACAGTAACTTTCACAAATTTCTCAAAATCAACCCCAATACTTAAGCCCTAACTCATCTTAAGGGAAGATAAAAATAAAAAAGAAAATCACTATATCTTATTTAATCAAAATAATGCTTAAGAAGCTCATAAAAACATAATGAATACAAGTTCAAAGATGTAATGAATGTAAGCTTAAAATTTTCACATTTTATCTCAAGTTCATTCAACTCACAGGCTAACTTCAAACCATAAATTTTTCTCTCAATTCATTCAAGGCTTTAAAAAACTTCTTTTACATTCTTAATACCATGTATTTATAACCCCTTCTACATTCTTAATACCATGTATTTATACTTAAAAATCACTTATAAGATCAATCTAGCCATTAAATTAACTTTTAAAACCATTAGAAAAAAAAACTAACCATTATTATACTATAGAGATGCCCACTGGTTAATTATTAGATGGCACAAGTCGATCAATATCCTAAATTCTAGTATATTGGTTGACTAATTTCCAGTATTGGTTAACCATTGCTTCTGTAAATTAGTTTTCTAGCTTCTATAGAAGCTTTCCAAACTTTCCAAATACCTAAAAACAATGTTTGGATTGAAATATAATTCAAACAACTTTTAGAACATCTCTAAAGTAATTTTGAGGATCAAAACCTTTTAATTAAAATCAAAATTCAAATATGTTTGGTATGACAATTGTAAGCTATCAAATAATAAATATTTAACTAAACCTTTTAACTATGTAGCAGGATAAGTTAGAGTCGATTCCACAAAGAATTGGTTAATATTTTTAGCTATTTATAATGTTACTTAAACAAAAGTAACACATGGTTTTATGAAATTAAAATTAAACAGAAATTATAATTAATGAAAGTAATGCGAAATGAACAAAAACACGAAATGACAAGAAAAAATAACTAAAATAGAAAGTTAGGCAGAAGAAATGATCAGGACTTCAAGAATTACAATTGATCATTGAAAACATAAAGCTTGTGTTATGCCTAAGATGATAGCTTATAGGTACAAATAAGCTCTTACGTCTTATGTTCCTCCAATTGTAGACAAATTCGATATGATCATAAATTTACCAATAATTATGTGATAACCTATAATAAACTTTCTAGATTTAATGACGTAGCAACATTAAAAACTAATTTAAGCTATAATCTCACAGTCTTAAATCATGTAATTTAAAGAATCAAAATCTTAGGCTAGTTGATTAAGTTCTATATACAAAATCAATTAAACTATTGCTACTTGTGATATTAACTAATGAGAATTATAGATAAAAGTTTATACATATTAATCGACTTAGAAATCACAAATAGGATTACCAAACCTATAAAACAATCCCTAATTCATAGCGTTTAATCGAGGTTCCAAGTCAACCTTAGTATAAAATACAATACCCATTGAAAATCAAATTTATATATCACAATTAGAATCCATCGCCCCTTTAATATCTTCTAACCCAAAAGAAAACTATCCTAATGTATTAAAATTGACTAAAACAAAATATAAATTGCAAGGAATCATACTAAAATAACTAATAAAGATGATAGAATTAAAGATTAAACAATCTATTTAACAATAATCAATGTTTTAAACAAGAATAAGCACTAAAACATAACCCAAGAAGTAGGAAAGTGTAAATAATGATAAGGGATAATAAAAATAACTAAAAAATAAAGTATCCAAAGACCAAGAAATGTTATCTAATAAGGTTATGCAAATACAACTTAATAGTAAAACACTATAGACAATAGAAAAATAAGAAGAAAATGTATGATTGTCAAAAGGGGAATGGAAGCGAATGAAATGGCCTCAATCTGATCCTTAAATATGTCCATTTTAGGGTTTTTGATGTGTCCTTAATTAAAAGCCAAGATTTGCCCATAAATTTGTTGTGGAAAAACGTTGATAATGCATTAAACGACCCTTGATAGTACCTCAACGACATTGTATATAACCCATCGTTAAAAGGTTTGATGCTCGACCTTTAATGGTGGTTTTAGGTAATTCAACGACACTTTTGATACCTACCATTGAACTCTTAAAATCTCATGCTTAATCCAGTTTTTCACAATTCTTCTCCAAACTTGATCTTTATAACATGGAATTTGGCACTTGAGGTTTACACCTACATTTCCACTAATAAAACATATAATTTAAGCAATTTTGCATCAAAATAGGGGTAAAACCATACGAAATTATATATCAAAGCTAAATATAATAACCCCTATCAATGTCTTAATATATGTAAATTTATGCACATTTTGAAACTTTCTATTCTAAAATTAATTCTAAATAACTTCCAAACATTCTAAAAGAATTTCTTTGTACCAAAAATAGCTTTAAACAAGTTTTAAATGTTCATTAGAAAGATTTTAGTGATCAATACACTTCAATTGAAATAGAAAACTCAAAACATCTTGATCAATGAAATTTTATATACAATTTCAAACTTTTCAAAACTTTCAAATCTCTTTAAGTTTTTCAAGCTTTCCAAACACACTTTTCTCATAAAAATTTGTCTCTACCAAGGTTCAAAAGTTTTCAAAAGTGATTTTAGAGACTAAAATCTTTCAATTAAGCTAAAAAACAAAATATTTCTTGGTTTATAAAAATTTAATCACTTTTTCAAAATTTTCAAAAGTTCTAAACTTCTTAAAGTTTTTTAAACTTCTCAAAATTATTCTTTTCATAAATTGACTCTAGCAAATTTTAAAAGATTTCTAAAGTGGTTTTAGGTACCAAGACCTTTAAATTGAGTTTAAAAACAAAATATTTCTTGGCCTATGAAAATTTATGCATTTTATCAAAGCACATACAATTTAAAACCTTTTAAAATAATTTTTACTTCTTCAAACATCTTAAAACTTGCTCAAACTCACTTAAAAACTTCTTAAAAACATCTTGACACATCAATAAGATTTTCTTTAAGACCTTTCACAAAATTGTTTTTGATTATGAGGCATTATATGAAAAAATCCTAATTGAAATTGATTTTATATATGATCCTCGACCAAGATGCAATGCACTCATATATAAAGATTGAGCCTATAAAATTTTTGAAGAGATCCAAACAATATTTAAGAGTAATTGCAAAACATAAACCTATTCAACTTTTTCTCCCTTAATCTTTATCTCATCCTTTATTTGATTTTCACTTTAACACTTGCTTCACCATTCTCATTTTCTTCATGAATGAAACATCAACTTTGACCTTCATTAGTGTTCATGCATAATATACATTTCAAATTAAACTATTAGTAATAAATATTTTTTTCATCCTCAAAATTGTAGATTAGAACATCTTTTGATTCAGTATAAAGGTTCCTCCATTAATCAACTTAAGCACACCAAGCTACTCAAGCACTTTGGAATGGACCAAACAAAACCTTTGGTAACACTTATAAGTATCACAACATCGTTAAACAAAAATGAAGAAGGTGAATTCATAAGTGCTAACCTTTATTAAGATATGATAGATAGTTTACTTTACCTTACTGCAAGTTAATCCAACATTATATTTGGCATATAATTCTGTTCTATGTTTTGATCTATTCTTAAGGAATCACATCTTTTAGTGGCTAAGTGCATATTTAGGTATTTATACGCAGCTACATCTTTAGAACTTGGTATCTTACATACATTTCTTTAAAATTAGTTGGCTGTAGTAATGTAGATTATGTCAACAACCTTTTGAATAGGAAAAATACATATGATACTTTCTAATTCCTAATAAATGCATTAGTTTCATGGTTTAGTAAAAAGGAAACTTTTCTAAATTTATCAACTGTAGAAGTAGAATACGTAGTGGTTGGTAGTTATCATGTACAAATACTTTGATTTAGATAACAACTTAAAGATTATGAAATGGAGCTTACTAAAATCCCTGATCGTATGTGTTCGAAGTTTTAAATATCAAAACAACTACTTTTAAACTACTGCACTTGTTATTGATTTTATCTTATTTAATTTTTAATATGATTTTAAGATTGAATATAGTGGACTAAAGGAGTCTGGATGTCGATCCATAAGGAAAAATATTATAATTACTAGGTCAATTAGATTATAATTATATAGAAGGATCGAATTAATTAATTTTAAAGCTGAAAAACACTAACCAATTTTAAATAATGTAAAGGAAGTCAAGATGCTTTTAAAAATTACCAAATCTAAAAGATTAGTTAAGGATTTAAGCCTTTAGTAATTTAATTGAGCATTTAAGATTTATGACAATTGATTTAGAGCATCTTCACAAATTCAAGACAAAGCTATGGTTAAGACTATGTCTTTTCTTTATTAATCCTATCCTACACTTTGGTCATTCAATAGGTTTAAGTGATAGGCTTGAGATTAAGAATTTTAATGCTAGGATCCCTTATCTCAGCACTAACACTTTCATAATTAATAATTTACTAAATAATCCTTAGTGAAAATTTAAATCAACCACACATATTAACAAAAGGAATCAAGATATATATATATATATATATATATATTACACCATATGATTTGATTAATCTAAAAGCCAAATGGATATATAACAAGATTTAAGTTATGAAAACACCAAATATAAGCTCTAGGATGATTAATAAGCTCTAAACCACGATATCAGCTCCAAAAAAATTCAAAATCTCCAATCAATAATACTTGATAATCAAAGAATGGAAAATATGCAACTTAAATAACATACTTTAATTAATCTAAAAATAAGAGTAAGACGTAATGAAACATGAGTTTAAAAACACCAAATCTGAGCTCATAATTGAAATATAGGTTTGAATCACAAGCTCAAACACTTAAAAACTCAAAAGGCAACATAAACTCTCCAACATAAGTGTTTGAAATAAGAAAACTTTAAGAACAATAAAGAACCTATACTGGAAAATTTCAGATCTGTGTTTTGATCTAAAATGACGACTTTCTGTTACGAAGTCTTCATGTCTAGGGTGCTGAGAATGTCGCCCTTATCCTCATCAAGCATGCATTAATTATCTAACATATGCCAATTGGAAATATTGATAATTAGTTGGAAAAAAATGTGTCTATTACTATTAACAACTGTTAGCAAATGATATCAACGATGCTAATAATACCCCATGTTAAAGGCCTAAAAGTCAACTATTAATGTGGGTTGTAGGAGGAATAATGGTGGTTCATCAAGATTAACATTGTACTCCTGGAAAATGACATCTTTGTACTTCTTTTGGCTTAATTCTTCCTTTTTTGACATAAATGTACAAATTAAACATTATAAAATATAAATTGGACATTTAAGTACTAAAATAAGGGGTTAATATATAAAACACTTAAAAACACTATCAATTTAACTTATAACATCAATGAACTGAGTATCATATCCACAAAGAATTCTAATAATACTAGTCTAAATGTCCAACAATTAGTTAACTAATAATTAATTAATTTTAGAATTAATTAATTTAAAAGAATTAAACTAAATTAACAAGTAATAATTAGATATGCATTGACCTAAGGAATTAAATAACAAGTTTGATCCAAGGGATTTAGTATTTAGCAAGAATAATCTCATATCCTTATTATAGTAATACAACTTGTGAACTCAATTCAATTGCTCACTACCAAAAAATCTAGTTCTACAATTACAACCATTGATAATTTGCTTTTTTAACAATTACATTAAATTAAAATAAACTAAATTTCTCATACAAAAGCAATTGTTAAATATCCTTAACTAAATAACACACTAATAGAATCAAAAGAAACAATGAATATAACTAAGAGCACCTAAAAGAAAAGAAAGAATTGCTCATGATCTTGAAAACAGTTTCTTCTCCTAAACTTTACACTCGTAGCAACACAATCCAAGCTTCTTCTTCTTCTTCTTCTTCTTCTTTTTACCTTGAAGTACTTTCCCAATAGATCTCCCTATCTTTAATTCTTAGCTATCAAAACCTGAATGAAAAACATGGCTGACAAGAACTCTCTAAGAATATTTTAACTTTCTTTTTTTAATATCTCTTGTGGCTGCTTTGGGTTAAGAAATCCTAATATCAAATGTTTATGATAAGTGTTTCTTAATTAGCCTTAAACTCTTCTCTTTTCATAACTTTTTGAGGATAAAAATGACACTTGATATGAAGCATAACAATGCCATTTTGTAAGGCTATTTTGTCTTTGTCTTCATTCGGATTAATAACGGTGACATCTTAAACCATAATAACTTCAATGTCTACCAACATTGTGCTTCTAACTTCAATCCAATATAATAACGATGTCTTCCTTTTGACCATAACGACATCATTGTTTAGGGTCAATTTACTTTTGGATGTTTTCTCCTCAAATTGCTTTTTTTAAAATATTTATCCTTTCAATCCAACAAATACCTAAACTTCACAAAAACAAGTCATCAGGAGTTTAATTAAACAGATAATAGGAAAAATTAACCAATAATCACATTAATAAATATAGATATATTTTAACCATTATGAAATTCTCTCATACCTAAGTGTTTGCTTGTCCTTGAACAAACTAATTCATCATTTAATCTCAATTAGAAAATAATTATAAGAAAACTATCAATCTCTTCAAACTTTAATTATTGAAAGTTCTTCACTAGTCATTCAATCATAATTACTAATCAAAACATAATTACTCATGTTAAATTTCAAGTAAATTTAATTTTCTTCATATTTTTTAAATTTCAATCTAAATCACAAAGTTTAATTCTATGTATAAAATGAATATATAAAATATAAATTTGACTGAAAAGTTACCTAATCTTTTTACATGAAAGTAAATACCTTTCATGAATACGTTCGATTACTTAATTAAGTTACCATTATCAAATGGCTATTAAAATCACCTTTTAACTTTTACCTTTTTTTTTGTATTAAACTAGAGGTGAATTTATTTTGCTTACTTATTCATATATATATATATTTAATTAAAAAATTAAGATGCTAAACATGTCCTTAAAAAGTCACATTTGCTCATGTATATACATTTTACATATAGAATCTCATAATGTTTATGAAGTATTCATATTCTAAAGTCATACATATCAGTTGATCATCAAAACTCATAATTAAATCATATAAACATCTCAAGTCATCAAATTAATCAAAATTATAATGAATAATTTCAATAGTATACTCCTAAAGAAAAATGAACGTGCACAAATTAATTCTTATTGATATAGTAATGATGAAATTGATAATCTTAAGATAAAATACCATATTGCTATAATCCCTTCCCCACACTTAAACTAAACTTTATTCTTAATTTTAAATATTACAATTAAAAACAAGAGGAAAGGGATAAGGGGTTAACGGAACTTCCCTAAAGTAATTACGTGATGAAGAAAGATTTGATGAACAACAAAAAAAAAGTATATTAATTAAGCATTTTTTTTATATAGTTGAAATGGGTGAACAACTAAAATATGGAGAAGTTAACTAAACATTAACATTAACAAAATAAACATAAACAACATCGAACATAAGAAAAAAAAATACAAGAAAAGAACTCCTAAAGTGTTTAAGACACTCCTGAGCTAGGTCGTGTCCAGGCCTCAATGATCGCACATATCTCCATAGCTGAGTAAACTTTTGTTGGATCTTCTTGTACTACTTTTGTATTTAGCATAGCATGTCGAGCAATAGTGCATGGATGGTATTTAAGGAGACCCTAAAAGATGATAAAGAGGGGTTGTTGATGGTCTAGGAGTGACTGAAGCAGGGGCACTGGGCTATAAAAACTCAGATGTCTCCTCACTAGAGTCCTCAAATGTATTAGGGTTGGGTCTTGGTGCAATCAAATCATCTAATCTCTCTTGAATTTGTAATGACTTCTAAGACAAGTTTCTCCATTGTCCTTGAACATGCCCATACTTCCCCACCTTGAGTGATGATGACATAATGGTATTGGAGGGAAGCACGGGAAGCTCCTTTATATAGTTGATGCCACGATTAGCCAATGTTTTAGAAATAAAATGTGGAAAGCAACACACTTGATTCTTGCGGCTAGACTGCACTACTTTCCTTATATGTATAATAAAAAATCTAGCTATCTTGATAGCCATGAAGTATATGATATAAAAGATATAAGTCACTAAATCATACCTCGTTGATCTTACTAGTTCGAGGTTGGATGTTAGTTAATAGGAGAGCGACGATGATTTGCTTCAAGGCTCCAAGATGAAGGCAGGGCAAACATGTCCACTATAGCCTCTTAGAAGGTTTAAGGCTCTAAAAACTATATTGGGATCAAAATTTAGGTCAGAGAGCACTTGTTCCAATATTGAGGCAATGTTGTGCTAGTGCTTATAAACCATTCCATTGTCTGGTACCCCTAACAATGATGATAAATAGCAATGAGTGACGTGTATCTGGGTACCTCTAACAGTAATCTAAACTTCCATAATATCTTCTTTACCTATGTCTTTTACATTAGTGAAGAATTCTTAAATATGGCCCATTCAGATGTAATATCGAACCCCAACTGAGTGTCTAAAATTCTCCTTTTATAGTGAACTTTACTTTGAACTTAGGAGCTATAACTCTCTCTGCTACTATTAGATTGGCTCAATGCGCCATTAACCAATAACAATTGTCAACTAAAGTGAAGCAGGATGTGTCATATGCAGGTCTCTTTTGAGATGATAATGCCCATTGTGTTATTGGGCCTCAAAATTATCCAAAAATTCCTGAAAATTTGCTAAAACTTATGTGTTGCTCACCAAAATATACTGTTGCTTACCGAAATATTCTACTAATAACAAGGATTCAGGTTACTAGAAATTGCCTAAATTGATGTAATATTGGTGAATGAGTGGTATAGCTAAAATAGGATGAATTTAAACACAAATGGCCAAAAATGGGAGGAACAAAAGGTTGGTCATGGAGGATAGTGGTAATGTGGTGGTGGAGCATGAAAATAGAGGAGATAATGGCTATGAGGAGGGAAGGGAATAAAACAAGTAATGGTGCAATCAAAGATGAACTATTAAAAGGCCAAAGGAGTAGGGAAAGTAAAAGAATAGGTGCTACTGGTGATAAAAGGTGAGGGAGGAGGAAAAAAGGGGAGGAAGAAGGTGTTTAAGGTTCAAATAAAATCAAAACGACGCCATTTTTGTATAAGTTTGAAAGCATTTCACTATCAATCCATAATGGTGCTTGATAGAACCATAACAACGTCAATATGCTATGCCATTAAGGTTCTATCTTACTATAATGGCAATGTCTTTCCTATCAACGGTGCCATTTTAAGGCACTATGGTTCCTTTGTCCTTATCTATGACCACAATGATGTTATGCCTAGATATAACAAAACTATTGTGGATCACTATTTTTCTTTTGTGTTTATATCCTTTATCCTATCAAATTATACCAAAAATCAACATGTCTTCTACCACTTTTTTAGCCTCACTCAATAGTCATAATAATACACATAAAGGATAGAATTAAAGAAAAACAACATCACAAAATGAAAACTATGAATTGAACTTTACTAACATACTATGAAAGTAAGAAATTATGTTGGATTACCTCTCAACTAGTACTCTTTTCACGTTGTTAGCTTGAAGATCTCAATGAGGATTAACCTTTTTTGTATCTGATACTTCAAACATATCCTTCCTTGGCTTTCACTTTATAGCACTTGGACTATGATACCATCCATGAAACTCCTCTAACTAAGGAGTAGACTTGTCCTTCATTGGAGATAATTAATCATTTTTGTATTGAGTTCCAACCTCATTGGATCTTATATTTTCTTGTCCTTCAAATAATTAGTAATCTTGGTGTTAATCACATCTAAATAAGAAAAATTTTCATTCTCATCACCAAAATGTTTTACTATGTTGAACATTTTAAAGACCATTGATTCCTCCTCAACCCTAAGAGCTAATTTACCTTCATGCACTTTAATTAAAGCCTGTGCAGTTACTAAAATAGTTTTCTAAGATTAAAGAAATTTCATGTTCATCTTCTATGTCTAAAATAACAAAGCCTATAGAGAAAACAAAAATTTCAATCTTAACTAACATATCATCAATGAATTCTTTAGGATGTTTAGTTGATTTATCAGCTACTTATATGCTTATCCTAGTTGGTTTTAATTCCCTTAGACCTAACTTCTAAAACATACTGTAAGACATTAAATTCACACTAGCTCCTAAATTTGCTAATGTTTCATTATGATTAAAACCACTAATGGTACAAGGGATAAAGAAACTCTTTAGATCTTTAAGCTTTTGGGTAGCTTGCTTTACACTATAGGTAGACACTCCTCGTCTTGTGATAATATGGACACGTCCTCTACAGTCTTCTTATTAAATAAAGGGTCCCATTATTCTTTTCTGCTACAACTTTATTCTCTTCAAGGGATTCCTCCTGGTTTTCCTACGTCTCCTCTACTCTTGATAATTCTTCTTCACTTTTTAGTATAACTATATTTACTTACTTCATAGGACATTTTTTTAGTGTTGCTTAAAGACTACATCGGTGTCTCTCAATGATTAATTTAGCAAGCTATGCAATTTGGATCTCTAAGTTATGAATCGAAGCTCCTAATTTCTCAGTGATGTCTCTAAACTTTGAAAGCAAGCTTTATATATAAAAATAAACTTTTTCATCACCTCCTTTAAGCTCGGCTCCTTCTCCTACTATAGGTGATATTCAATGGGCAGCTATCTTATATTAGCTTGGTTGCTCCATAAAAAACTTAGATGTTTCCTTTATCTCTGGTTATAAGTGTTGTTGTAGGGATTATTGTTTCTTAAATTGTTGTCCATGTAGTCAATTCCCTCTATTAAAAAAAAAGGTATTGCCTATTTGATAATCTTGACTACCATAACTTTCCCCACACTACACATATAGAATATTTGATCATTTTTAGTGCTATATGTACCATAATGGTGATACATGTGTGCTTATATAATTAGTGTGGGGAAAGTCAAAAAATGCACATATAGAATATTTGAGCATTTTAAATGCTATATGTACCATAATGGTGATACATGTGTACATATAAAAATGCTCAAATATTCTATATGTGTATTTTTTGACTTTCCCCACACTAATCATAGAACATCACTAGCGTTGGTTTTCTTATTGAACTTAAATTGTTAATCTTCTTATTCACTAGCTCCAACTAAGCTACTAATATAGAAAATGCATCCATTTCATGTATCCCTATTGCTTTTATAGTTCTGCTTCTACTTGACAACCGTTGATAGTTACTCATATCCATTTTCTCTATTAATTCTTAGGCAACCTTAAGATTTTGTTTTTAAAGTACTACCAACCACCATATTTATCATATACTTGATAGGATAGTTAAACCCATTATAAAATGTATGAACTTGGAGACAAGTAGGTAGACCCTGATGCAAACATCTCCTCAAAAGGTCCTTATATCGCTCTTATGTCTAGTATAAGATCTAATTGCACAAATGTAGAAATGTTATTTCTCAACTTCATGATATTAACGGGTGGTAAATACTTCATCAAACATTTTTTAGCTAGGCTATCCCATGTACTAATTAATCTTGGAGGTAAGGACTTTAACCATTAATTCGTTCACTTCCTTAATTAAAATGGAAACAAAAGTAGTTTAATTGCATCATCAGAAGCTCCATTAATCTTTAAGATGCCACAAATCTCTAGGAAATTGGCAATACAAGTGTTAAGATCATCATCAAGTAGTCTACCAAATTGCACGAACTACTAGACGATTGAAATGATTTTTAGCTTTATCTTAAAGTTATTCATGTTTATAAAGTGTCTCACTATACTTGACTGTATTCCATGGATTGATGGCTTTACATAATCGGAGATCAAACAAGGTCTATCTTCTTTTGCCATCTTTACTAGCTCGAGTGGTTGAGCTCCTACTTCTTCCTCTTATTTAAGCTTTTCCCTAGGATTACTTCGAGCTAATTTCTAAATCTTAGCTTCAACTTTCATAAGATTTGAATTAGAACTTCTTGTGATATACTGTAAAAATCACCTACATACAATGAAATATGATCATGTGCAAATGCTAAATAGAATGGGAAAATGTAAAAATAAAATAAAAGAAATTTTTCAATTAAAGTAATAACTCTTAAGTTCTTCTAGTATCATTAAAGAATCCCCTGAAAACAACGCTACAAGCTTGATCATGTGCATTTTAAGTTTTAAATATTAAAACAACTACTTCTATAATAACGTACAACTCTAAGTAATTGCACCTATCATATGTATAGTATATCAGTAAGCTAGGTATCTTTCTCACAAGGAATTCTAACAAGTACTAGTTTAAGCATTGAGCTATTAGTTAATCTAACAATTAATTGATTAAAACAAATTAAACCAAAACTAATAAATAACAATTAAATAGGAATTGACTTAAGGAATTAAATAACTAGTTTGATATAAGGAATTTAGTATTTAGCAAGAATAATCTCTGATCCTTACTATATTAAGACAATTTTAATTCAACTACCTACTATGACATACTCTAATTTTACAATCATAACTATAGATAATTTGCTTTTTTTAATAATTATATTGAATTAGGTATCCTTAACTAAATAATAATCTAATAGAATTAAATAGAAAACAATGAACACAACTAAAAGCACCCAAAAATAAAGAAAGAATTCTAAAGATCATGACAATAGCTCCTTCTCTAGGATTTTACACTCGTAGTCTCACAATCTAAGGTTCTTTGTTTTGACTTGAAGTACTTTCCCAATGGACCTCCTCATATTTAATTCTAAGCTATTAAAACCTAAATGAAAGAATGAAAAATCTGAAAGTGCTAAAAAGAACCCTTTAAAAATGTTTAACTTTCTCATTTTATATCCCTTGTGGTTGTTTAAGGTTAAGAAACCCTAATCTCAAAAGTTTATGATAAGTGTTTCCCAATTAACCTCAAACGCTTCTCTCTTTACAGCGTTTTGGGGACTAAAATGGCATTTGAGAAGAAGCACAACAATGTTGTTTTGTAAGGTTGTTTTGTCTCTAACTTCATTTAGATCAATAACAACATCATCTTAGACCGTAATGACATCGTTGCCTACTAATATTATGATTCTAACTTTAATCTAACACCATAATGGCATTTGCCTTCTAACCATAATAACACTATTATTCATAGTGGTTTTTCTCCTAGATCCTTGCCCCTCAAATTGCTTCTTTTTGCGATTTTTCTCCTTTCAATCTAAAAAATATCTAAACTTTACAAAACAAGTCATTAGGAGTCTAATTAAGTAGATAATGGTTAAAATTCACCAAACATTAATTACATATTTCTAGCATAGGATCTAATTCAAAATTATAAGATTATACACATAGAGCTAAGTTATCATTTTATTAGTGATCATATATAAAATAGTGATATTAAATTAGAATTTGTCGATACAATACAGCAATTAGCCAATATTTTCACTAAATCAATGAATGAAGATATGTTTTACATGGTTAAGAGAGAATTAGATATGATTAATGCTAAGTCTGTTTAAAAATTTTGTGATATTGTGTATACGTTTTGACTTTTATATGAATTCCTTTATAGTAATTTGTTTTATAATAGTTGGAAATTGGCATCTTTTTGATTTTCTAATATCCTTTTAATTTTCTAATATCCTTTTAATGATGTCAAAAAGGAGGAGAAGTTAATGATATTAAAGATTTTGTGTAGAGAGAGTTTCTTTGTAAATTTTATTTATGCTTGTGAACCATATTTTTTATACATAAAATGTATAATATGTATTTTTGATGTATAATGATGCATAATATGTGTTTTTAATATATTATATGTTTTTAAATTCCCTTCATACTTTATTGCTTTAATATGCATTGATACATAAATTTAGGGACAGTGAAATTTGTTATAATGCATAAATTAAGGTGGAGTGAAGTTCACATGATGAATATATATGATATTTTGATTCAGGGAGAGTACTGAACATTTGGTTTAGTATGTTTTGCTTTGATTGTGTTGTGATATGCTTTGTTTTAAATGTGTTTTGACTCTCTAATATCATATGTTTTTGTTAACATCAATAAGGAAGATATTATTAAAATAAGGGAGGTTCCAATCTTATTTTTGATAATAACAAAATATGTTTATTACTAATTATTTTCTTTACAGAGAAAGGTGTGAAAGATAGGTCTTTTTAAGGATCATTTAATGATGGTTTAGGGTGAAAAGATTTAATTTGAAGACCAAATTTGAGTAGAAAGAAAAATAAAGCAAGTTTGGAGATTCAAAAACTTTATTTAAATAGTTTAAGTTTGGTTGTAAGTCTTATTTAAGATTACAATAACATTAGGGGCTCAAATTCACATTTGCATTACATAATTTTTTTTTTCATAAATGCATAAACTTTCATAAACCAAGACATATTTTATTTTTGAAATGTCTTGGTATCTAAAACAACTTTGGAGATGATTTAGAACTTGTGTGAAATGGCTTTCAAGTAAAAGAAATTGTTTTAAAGTGCTTGGAAGTTGTTCAAAATGAAAAGTTCCAAAATGTGTGAACAAAATGAAAAGTTCCAAAATATAAAGGTTCATTTATCAAAACATTTTAAAATTTTAATTTCAATTGAAAAATGATGATCACTAAAATCCTTGTAGGAGATCTTTGAAACTCGATTAAATTTGTTTTCAAAATAAAGAAATTGGTTTTGGCATTGTTTGGAATGGTTTTAACTTGCTGCAGAATCTAAAAATCAATTTTGTGGAACTATCATTTGACCAGTTGCAGTTTTTAACTAGATTGGTTGATTAGTCTACAAGAATGGTTGACCAATGACTATACAATTAGTTTATGCAAGTGGTAGACTAGTTAAACTTGGAATTATATAACAGCTAGTTGCAACTTCTGTCTAACAACTTTTTTTAATAAGTCTAACAGTTAAGGGCTTTTAATGGGTTTTTAAGTTTTAAAGTAGTTGAAGGATCTGTATGCAATTTTATGAATATCTTGAGTATTGAAAGTGATTAGAAAAGGCTAATATTGAGTTTTTTTTACATCCATTGCAAATCTTTATACTTTTGAAAAAAGTTTGCATTTTTGTTATTTCAATCCAACAAGAATCAATTTTTGATTTCATTCTAAAGCTTACAGGTGATTTTTTATCTGTACATCATCTTAATAAGTTTTAAAGCCCTTTGTTATTGGATTCTTAAATAAGACACTATTTATGATGTAACTTATTATGTAAAGGGGCTTTTAAAATTACTAAAATTGGGATTGAATTGAAAGGCTCCTCTTCACCTTTGAAGAATATTTGTACAAGGTTCCTCTTCACTTTCACAAAAGAAGATTGATTTTTAGTAAAATTTATAACAAATAGATAAAGAATGGCTATAGACAAAGGTTTTCTTATTGAACCACTATAAAATTTTGACTTTTCAACTCTCTCTTTCCTAACTCTTGATATTAATTGCTTGTTTGTTTTGTTTATATTTGTACTGTGATCATTGACATCGATATACATATCATTTTTAGTTAAATTATAGTTAGGGATTGCATTCATTACAAAAATTGGTTTAGGTTCAAGTTTAGAAAATTTTAATCATTTAATTTTTCACTATAAGGTTTTTTTATTTTTTATTGTTTTATCCAACTATCTCAATCATTAAAACATAATAATTACCCATATGAGATATGTTGGTAACCTCAAATCTAAGAATTAATTATACAATCATTATAATGAGAACATCCATAGATATAAGTCTTGTTCCATTCGAGATCCCTATAATTGGGCTAGTTTAGTGAACCTATTATCTAATAAAGACTTGCATGTTAAGTGTCTATATATTTTAATTTATGAGATCAATTACATTTTTCATTAAAAACATAAGGCGTGATAATTTTACTGTTTTATCAATATCCTGATAAAACTACATTTAATAATAATTTTGGAATAATACCCAAATCCAATTTGAATTTTTTAATATAATATCATTATAATTTAATAGCACGTTAATTATTTTAGGAAATTTATCGTTAGTTTTAAATAATAATTATAATTAATAAAATACATAAAGAAAAAAATATCTTTATTGACAATTTCATATATTAATTGCAAACCTCTTATTAACTTTAATAGTATAGTTATCAAATGTTGTATTGTAAATCTATCAAATAACAAAAGTACTTTTCTAAAGATTTAATATAACAACTATTTATTAATTTCATTGATCAAATGATCTCTTTTATCCACTATCTAGGATAACTCAAGCTTAAATTTCTTTTAAATGAAGAAGAATGACACGGGATTAACAGATGAGAAGCAAATAGGTTTCTAAAATGAATTATGTATTCTTAAGATTACTTAATTCTTTACTTGTGTTTTAGTATTTTTATTTAAATAAAAATTTTATTAAAGTTTGCAATTACTACCTTATAGTAGTTTTTATATTCTAAAAGACAACCTTAATCATATAACAAATATTTTTCTTAATTCAAATTCATATTTTAGTTTTTTGCAACTAGTTTATTAATACCTAAAAATATATTTAAGTGTCAAGCTTCATTTTTATACTAAAATGACTTATTTATATAGAATGTAGCATCATGGTTAAGAAGCAAAAGTTAAGGGTGAAGATAAATGAGGCTCAATCCCCCTCATTGTATTTTATTAACAATATAAATAGGAATACAAAGTACAAAATATGCTTAAAATATTAAAGAATAATAAAAACATATGGCTAAAATTAAGGGATACCAAATTTACAGATAGCTTAAGTAAAGGATACCAAATATATACGTTAACATCCCTCCACAAACATGTACATTAACACCCCTCCCCAATTTGAACGAGAGGGGGACTAAATGTTCATATTATAGTGAAATTCATAGAAAAAGATACTTGGTAAACCCTTTGGTATGGCATTCACAAATTGAAGCGATGAAGGAACATGAATAACTCGAATGGTCCAAGCAACCACATTTTTATGCACTAAATAAAGGTTGATCTCAATATGTATATTTTGAACTAGATTAGAAGTAAGGGAGATAGCACTAAAATTTTCACAGAAAACCAGAGTCACAGATGATAATCCATGAATAAGCTCATATCATAGAGAGTGAAGTTATGAAACTTCAGACACAACATTAATAACATCCTAGTATTTGGCTTTAGCACTAGACCAAAAGACAACAGGTTGGCATTTTTACGATCAAGAAAAGAGAGTCAGACAAGAAAAATATACAATAATTAGAGGTAGATCGATGAGTGTTATACTCTCCTAGTCAGCATCAGAATAGACTACAATTGAGTTAAGGATCTTAAGGAAAGTAGAAAATCATAATCAATAATGCCCTTAAGATACTACAAAATCCATTTAACAACCTTCATACGACTCATTTGTGGGCATTCATGAATAAATACACTTGTTAAACAATAAAGTCTAGGTTGAACGATAAAGTTTAGGTTAGGATGTATGAAAGTTATATATTGAAAGGCACCAAGAATACTGTGATATTCTGTGGCATCAGATAAAGAACAACCATCAATTAAGGATAACTTACATTTAGAATCAACAAGAATAGAAATAAAGTTGGTTGTAGACATATGGCAACAATTAAGAAGTTCCTAAGCATATTTGGATTGAGAAATAAATAGACCAGAATAAAACTAAGTAACAAAAATGTTTAGAAAATAGTGTAAGTTACCCAAATTTGAAATAATAAATTCTTGTCATAGAGAAAGAGTTATGGACAAAAATAAAGATGTGGAGGAAGCCGTGAGACTATCATCCATGTAAAGAAAAAGAATAGCCATGTCCTAACCTTAACAATACATAAACACGGAGGAATCAACTCTACTATTAACAAAACCCTTAAAACTTAAGAAAGAAGTTAACAAGTGGTAACACATACGAAGCCTATTTTAAACCATATAAAGCTCGATTAAGCTTGCAAACATAATCTAGATGGGTAGTGTTGATGAAACCAAGAGGCTGTTTACTAAAAACAGTCTCAGCAAAAAAAAATCATGAATGAATGCAATTTTTACATCTAATTGATAAATAGGCTAATTATTTGAAAGAGCATGATTAAAAATGGTGAAAATAGTGGCAAGTTTCACCATAAGCCTAAGTATCATCTTAATCAACACTAGATCTCCGACTGAATCCTTGTGTAATAAGGCAAACCTGATACCATTTTAGTTAACCATCTGTATGTTGTTTAACCTTAAAGACCTAGTAAGAACTAGTGATATTAACACTAGGTGGTTTAGGAACAAGAGTCCATGTCTAGTTTTAGGCTAAGGCATTAAGCTCCTCCTGCATAGCTGCCTGCCAAAAGGGATCCTGACATGCTTTATGTAAAGACTTGGGTTCTTAAGGAAGAGCATTAGAAATAGTGCCATGTAAAGAAAAAAAACTGTAGGTTTTCTAATACCATTTTGAGTTCATGTAGCCATGGGATGACATATGGGAAGAGTTAATCTTATAACAATGATTGGGTGTTAATTTAATGTGAAGCTAGCAAAGGATTGTAAGTAGGAACAAACACATATATAGCAGAGGTGGTGATACAATGTTGGATATTGAGATTGACATGGGTTAGTTACGGGTTAAGGGACAAACATTTGGGCTTACTATTATGGTATCATAATCCTGAAAAGGTAAAGACATGCAAGAGGTAAAGCGATCACGAATGATAGAAGGAATAAGATCTAGTGGATCTTAACGAAATAGAGTTAGGGAAAGAGAGATAGAGGGGGAAGATATTGTAAAATGAGTAAATGGACATTGAATTTCATTAAAAATTGCATCGCAGAACATAATGTCTTTGTGAGAATTAAGATTATAGCACCCATAACCTTATTGGTGTTATGGATATCCCAAGAAAACATACAAAATGGATCGAGAAGATAATTTATGTAGAGCTTAAGAAAGAAGGTTAGGATAAAAGGCATACCTAAATATCTAAAGATGATCATAGGAAGGTGGTTTAAAGTAGAGTCTTATAAGGGGATTTTGATAATAGGTAAAATAAAGGGATAATATACACATAGATGATTGACCTTTTCAGATGCTTTCAGTTGAGTGAGTAACTTTTAAAATTTTCAATTGAGTAATTAATCTTTAAACAAATTTTCACTTAATGTAAAAACGTCAACTCCGTTCGGTTCATGTTAACATGACAAATAGACTTTGTCACATCAACGTCCATGCGGTAAAAGAGCCACGTTGGCATCCACATGTACACACTTCTATCTTTAAAGATTTTCAATTTAGTGAGTAACCTTTTAAAAATTTTCAATTCAATGAGTAACCTTTTAAAAACTTTTTAATTTAATGACCAACTTTCTAAAATTTATTCAATTCTGGTCAAAATTATTTTTTCATAAAAATACAAGTGATTAATAGATCAATATTTTACTATGAAGTATTGTATAATGACTTCTAAACTTAATTAGCATATATATAACTTATTCCTTCAAAAGATTGAAAACTATTTTATTCAATTGAAATAATTTTTAATGATTCAAAAATATCTTATAATTAAATATTTTCAATCCAATTTAAACTTATAAAAAATTTAATATATAATTTTTTACAAGATACATACTTTTGATACCAAACATAGTTGCAAT
>JAOXYD010245293.1:0-16792 GCA_028565735.1 Pinacopodium congolense
TAATAAAGTGGAGTATATTTAAGAATCCGATTATCAATCCTACGAGGAAGTTTATCGGATATAAGTACTAGGTCAATCGAATTACAATTATCTATAGAACACTCAACTTTATTATTTAAGAAATAAATAAATAAAAGCTAATCTAAAAAGCCTAGAAAAATTCCAATCTATTGTAACGGAGTGACATGTTGCTTTTCCTAAATTATTCAGTTAAGCTTTAGAAGTTGATGATTTAATTGATGAATCAGTGATGCTTAATCTAGAGCCTTCTCTAATTCAAAGTAGCGCTATAGTTAAGACACTGACTTATCTCTATTGGCCCTATCTTAGGGTTTGGTTATGCTTCAAACTTAGGCAATAGGCTTAAAGCTTAGAAAGTCTAGTCCTAAATTATCCTAATCTAAGACTAGTTCCCTCATGATCAACCAATTTTTAGTTAGTTCATTGATTTAAACCACATTGCTTATTGACTTTTCTATTAACTTAGGTAGAGACTATCAGATCCTAGATTATCTGAAGACAATATCCTAAGTGATCAATTCAGGAGAAGCATTAAGCATTCAATAAATAAAGATTAACTCACTAATCATTCATTAATCATAAATTAACATAATTAACCATCCATAAAAAATTAAGCATAATAAGTTAACTGAAATTAAATTTTAAGCACAACAATTAATCAAAGCATATGATAAATATATCTTAAGAAACAATACTTTTATTAATTTAAAATAATAACAATCATAAAAGAAATTAAGAGTTTAGAATGAACTAAATCACATCCCAGATGGTATTCTAACTCAAAACTACATTCCTATTGCCGCTAGAACTTCAAACAACCTAAAAAACTCAAATTACAAAAGAAAGAAATGAAAAACAACCTAAGACTACTTTGATCTGAAACTAATGTGTTTTGATCCTAAAACTGATGCTTAAAAAGACTAGGAGAGGCCCCATTATATAGGGATTAAGCAGCTACAAGTGGAGGAATAAGCCAAAATGTTTAATATTTGGGTCAAGCGTTATCTCCAGTATGACTTATCTTGGATATAACCCTTACTTGAACAAGATTTGTGTGGATGTGATTATTAAGAGATATGTATCTTTTGAGGAAGCACCCTATATTCTTAGCCACTATCATTGTCAAGAGACTAAAGGACAATTTGTGCAAGATAGGATGGAACATAAGGTGTTAGATTATGGTTTCTGTTGTCCCACATTATTTAGGGAAGCATTTAAATTTGTCAAATCTTGTGACAATAATTAGAGGGTCGAGAAAATTTCAAAGAGACATGAGAGGCCACTAAATAACATTTTGGTAGGTGATATTTTTTATGTTTGGGCATTGATTTCATGAGAACTTTTCCCAAGTCATACTTCAACCAATACATTTTGGTGGCTTTGGATTATATGAGTAAATAGGTTAAAACAATAGCATTGCCAGTTAATGATTCAAGAGATGTGGTGCAATTTTAAAAAAAGAACATCTTTACCAGATTTAGGACACCTAAAGCCATCATCAATAATAGATGGACTCACTTTTCAAATTGCTATCTTAATTTCCTCTTAGTTAGATATGGTGTTACCCATAAAGTTGCCACACTTATCATCCTCGAACTAGTAGTTAGGTGGAGATTTCAAATCAAAAGATTAAGCAAATTTTGGAAAAGGTTGTTAGTTCTTCAAGGAAAGATTAGTCTACAAAGTTGGATGATGTTTTAAAAGCTTATTGTACTACATTTAAAAAACCTATTGGTATGTCTCTTTACAAGTTGGTTTATGGAAATTCTTGTCACTTATCTATGGAGTTAGAACATAGAGCATAATGGGTCATTCATTTTCTGAATTTTGATTCAAAGAAAGTGGGAGAGGAATGATTATTACAATTAAATGAGTAAGATTATTTTCTTTTTCATGCTTATGATCACTCCAAACTGTATAAGAAGCGAATCAAGAGATGACATGATAAGTATATCATTCATCGTGAGATTCAAGTTAATGATAAGGTCTTGGCCTATAATTCACAATTGATGCTTTTTCTTAAGAAGTTAAAAATTAGATGGACAAGCCTTTATAATGTGATCAATGTTTATCCATTTAGCATAATTGAAGTTACCTCTTATCACACAAGCTTCAAATTTAATGGGCAACGAATTAAGTTTTACACTCTTAGTACAGTAAAGGAGTTTGTTGAGACTCTTGTGCTTATTGATCCTTGCTGAACAAAGGTTGTTTTATGTTTGTTTCAAATTTTTTGTATGCTTTGTGCTTTTATTTTATGGTATTTTATGGTGGGTTTGTCTTATGGTATGTTTTATTTATTTTACTTGCTTTCTTTTGGTTTGATGATAGATTGGTGTATGCGATCCAGTTCAATGCTACAGATCAATTTAGGGATGTATTTCTTTTCCCAACTTCACTTATTATGCTTATTGATGATTTTTATGAACATTAGGGACAATGTTTAACATAAGCAGGGGAAGGATATCATTCTTATACCCTATTTTTATCTTGTACTATAACTCATCATTTATCATCTTTTTTAGATAGTCTATAATTTGTGGAAACATTTTTCAATTTTGATGTATACCATTGAACATTTTTCCTTTTGATTTTGATTATTTTGATAATTTGAGATGTTATATGGTTAATTATGAATGTTAATTATCCAATGTTTTTAAATTGCTTCATGTTTTGGATAGTGAATACCTAATTATCATGGAAATATTCCATATATAAAATCCATCATCTTGTTTAAGTTAAAATCCAAAAATTGTATAAATAAGTGAGCAAGTTCTCATTCACTCCACTGGCTTTGAATCAATTAATTGAAGTTAAAGAGTAGTATTAGTAGCTAGTTGATTGAGATGATTTGGTTGAGTAATTAAGGAGCTCATAACAAAATATTCACTTTTGTGTAAAAAGACAAAGTGACTTCTCAACAATAATCCCAATAAATTCCTAACCAAATCTCTAAGCATTCCTAAGAGTATTGGATGAAGAATGTGTTGTATCCATCAAACCTAGAAGCTTTATGAGGATGTAGATTTTTCAAGGCATGTTCAATTTCTACTACTTCATAGGTTTGGTAAAAAGCCAAGCCTTTTTTATAGAAATTTATGGTAGAATAAATTCAATTAAAGTTTAAGAAGAAATTTGCTTCACCCTCTTCATGACTAGTATATTCTAGAAGTACTTGAAAACCTCATCCTTTAATTTTGATTGCTCAATAATCCGTTCACCATTTAACATAGTAAGTTATCTAATTATATAGGTTTTTCTTCTAAAAAGGATGGATTTGTAGAAGAAGGTTGAGGTCATTTCCCCATGCTTAACCAAACGGTTTTATACTTTTTTTAGTATGGAATAGTGGCATTCAAGATCAAGAATATACTTGTTTAGGGCTTATAACTCTAGAAACTATGTAGAGACATTGAGGGGATGTGTTTGTTAACAGAAAATAGCTTGCTCGTAGCTTACTTGATATCTATGTTATTTTGGTACTTTAGGCCATTTGTAAGGACCTTAAGTTGTTGTTTGATTTTGGATAGTATGCAGACCAATTTGTATTGTTTAAATCCATGTATATTAAGTTCCATATCATCTACAATAATCCCAATAATTCTTATATTTTGGTGAGATGGCTGAAAAATCTGAAAGGAGAGTTTGTAGTAGAGCAATTGCTAGATTATAAATCTCTACAAAACTATGATTAGAAATAAGAGGGTAAGCAAATATAACTTTGTTTTTTTATAATTTTAACATCTAATAAGGGCCCCATAAATATTCCTTCTCAAGAAATTCCTCTCATATTATTTATTACAAGAAGTATTAAAATATCCCTTTTTTCCTCAAGTCTGTAATGTAGATCTTAGAGATTCAATATCTAAAGTATTTACAAAAATTGGAACTATAAGAAGAGGAGTCAAATTCTTGAGCAAATAAGCTGCAGTCGAAGTCTCTAAAAACTATCCATACCCTAACTTAAGTCGTAGATATGATTCCAAAGGGAATTATTTTGGAACCAAAATTTATAGCATATATAATAGTTATACAGATCTTAATATGCATAACATTAAGCAATAATTCAAGATTAAAAAGTTGGTAAAATGATATGCTATTGATAGCATAAAATAATTATAGGTTATAGCCTAATATAATTCTCTTCTTATAGTTGTATTGATGGATAGTTATAATCATCCAATCTTTATATGGGTACTAAGGATGGAAAAAATTCTTTACTTTTAGTTTTTTCCTTTAGTAGAACCATAAAAAAAGGCTTAGTTTCTCTAATGTAGCTTGATAAAACCTGCTAGGAGTTATTGATATCCCTTACATTCCAATTTATAACATACATTAAGGGAGGTAAGATAAAGAGGAAGCTGCTTTATTCTTCCTTGCAAATCTCCTCTTTGGAACCATTGTGGACTCATATTACTTCTTGTTGGTTTTAATTTATTACTTAAGTTATTTTGAATATCCAAATTGCCTTAAATAGTAGGGGTAAGAAGACATAACAGAGAGCTCAAGAAGGAAAAGTATGCAATTAGAAGGTTAAATTAAATTTGAAACTTGGAAGATGAGAATTGTTCAACAATGGGAGAATAAGAAAGAGATCCTACAAAGGAAAAGGATGTAGAAAGCACCACGATGAAACAGGAGGTTTGGCTAGGAGGAAGAGCATTTTCCCTTTACATTGCACTCTCTCGTAAGAAGAGTATCTTATTGATTCAATTAAAATTAATTTGTTGATCAATTTTAAATGGTTAACGTCATAGTTTATTGAACATTTTATTAAATTGTTTGAAGTTTTTATTCATTAATAATTAAGAACTATGGTTAATTAACTGATTAGTAAATATGAAATTATTGAGGGAGTTATGTTCGCCCTCAAATTATGAATCACTATAAAAACCGTTCTCATCTTGAACTAGATCAGTTAAGCAGATTTGGAATCCTCAAAAGAAATTGTCAACAAAATTACCTACTATTTCCATTATGTCTAATTTTGATGAATATTTTCTAACACTTAAGGAATACATCAAAATAACATCTAACATTAAACTAAAGCTTCCTTTATTAATTATAATATCCTTTAATAGGATAATAAAGATTACTAGTAATACTAAGAAGGTTTTGAATTGATAAACAAACAATGTTATTTCTCATAAAAAATTCTTATGAACAACATCATTGTTTATAAAATTTAGAATGACAATCCCTCAGAGAATTTCAAGTTTATAAAGCATTATTCACTTCAAAAACTCTTATGCAACTTAATCATCATGAGTTATTCTCACTTATATAATAAAAATGGACCATATCTAATATCTTTAGCAAAACATAAACAAAAATGAGATGTTTACAGTCACAAGTCACTTAAGAAATCTTTGGATGAACAAATAGGTTGAACAACAAACTACATGTTGCCTAATCTTTTTAAAGTTCAATCTATATTTTCCTTAGAGCAATCACACTCTTGCATAAAAAATCTTTCATCCTTAAACCTATTCTCTACAAAACTGACAATAAATTCCTTTAAATCATCATCTTAATACCACACTAGTCCATTCAAACAAAATTTAAAGGAGGAACATGATTTTTCTCCTTAACAATTCAAAAAACAATTAAAAATACTCTTCCTTCAATTAAGAAGGTTCTTTACATTTGAAATTTATCCCAATGAGTTTTCACCAATTTGTCAAACCTATCATGCATGAGCTATTAGACTTAAAATTGGGGCTATGATTTACTTACACTTCACTTGTTCCTGTGACTTGAACATGCTTAACAATGTCATTAAGAAATTATAAAGTGATTATAGGCATCCAATTTATTAAATTTTTAATACATATTTCTTATGTTTTTACCACTAAATTCATGTTTATATGTTCAATTTATGTTTTCAATTGTTTAATTTGTAGGAAATGGAGATTACTCAATTAATTATGAAGATTGGAGTAAGAAGAGAGTCAAAGTATCACACTCTTTGACCTATACGGGGTTCTAAGGATACCCCTATATTAATCATAGAGACCCCTGTATAGGAGCCGTAGTTTTGGACCAATAAGACAGGCTTAGGGCACCATAATTTTTCAGTCAACCCACCTTATTGAACTCAAGCATATATATTACCTCCATTTTTCAAATATTGCAACTGAGGCATGATGTTAATTAATTTCCTTGTCTCCAAGTACCAAGTGGCAGTTTGGAGAATTTGTCAAAAGCCAAGAAAACACAGAGACAAGAGGAGATGCATAGAATTCCAATTTGAAGTTAGAGAGAGATTCTCTAGCTTCTCTCTTAGTTTTTCATAGGGTCTTAAGCTTCAAACACTTGTAAAGCAAGTTTTATGTTGTTTTTCGAGTTACTGCTTGTTAGGGCTTATTACTAAGACACATATTTGAGTTTCTAGACCATCATAAAGGGTCTTCTAACTCATATTATTCATTTGCTCTATTTTTTGGATTAATCAAAGTTTATTGTTATAGTCTAAACAACTTATAATTTTAATCAATTTAATCTAAGACCAAACAAAGGCAGGCGCACCTTGTCAACAAGTAGTATAAAATGAAGTAAACTGCGAATATCTTTCTCCATAGGAATCTAAGCGTAATACTAGATCAATTAATTTAAGATTGTCTAGACAACTCCCAACTTATTGATTAAGAGAAACAAACAAGAACAATGGAAATAAAAAGGAACAATGAAAAAAACAAACAAACAAGGTTCAGTCTAAACATAAATTAAAGGAATAGGAGTAAAACAATTGATAAACTAGTTAGCGCTTCGAATTTAATGGGCTAAGCAAACAAGAAACACAATGCTAGATAGATTTAATGCATATGTCACTAATGCAAGACATAACCAATGATCATGGAAATATCTTTTCTCTTTTAATCTCAATCAACCTGTTTTGATTTTACCAGCAAACAAGAATAAAAAGGCAATAATTTCAAGTCAACTAAGATCAAGTTCATTAATCTTAGTAAAATTTACAAAAGACTCTAAGCTCAGTTTAACAGCTAAATTTAATTATGTCACCTACTTCATTTTTCGATAATTAAAAGTCAATGGTCATAGGTGCTCTAATCATTTAAAAATCCTACCAAGATGGCCAATCCTACAAGATTAAATTTAAAATGTTTTAATTAGGTAACATTCCTCCAAAAAATACAAAACCCATTAAAATCCTAACCCTAGCCAAGAAATTAGGCACAAATAATCATCAATATAGAAGCACAAATATAACATATAAACACATATCTATTGTTTAAAATAAGAGTTAATATATAACAAGATCAAAAGTGAAGGAAATACAACCGAAATATGGTCTATCTTGAATAAATCCACTCTTCCATCCTCCTTGTAGCTCTTAGGAACTCCAATCCAGTAGCAAAATGCTAGAAAGAACAAAACAAAATAAAAACTTAAGCTAAACCTAACTAAAATGATGGAAAATTACCTACAAAACATTTCTCAACTCTTTATTGTGATTCCCCCTCTCTTCTGCATAAATAGCTTCTATTTATACTTGGAGGAAGGCTACTATGGTTGCTTGTTGAAGCCGTGTCATCTCTTTTTAATTTTAGTGACTTTTAATAAAATGCTGTGTTCAGACACATATATAGTGGTCATAGAGACTATCATATTGAACTTGAGTACTATCGTATTGAACTTGGATTCGTCATATGAAGAGAAGAAAACTTCCACATATAAAAATGGAGACCAAGGAAACTTTCTTTGTCCTTAATCACATTGCTTTCTCACTTGACTTTCTCTTGGAAGCTCTCTCACAAAAGACTTGCTTTGACTTTAATAATGTTGTTGTCTTCAGTTTTTCTTCATTTGATTTTCTCCTAGGAGCTCTCTCACAAATGGTCCCTCTTGTCTTCACTTGTTTTGTTTTTTTTTCTTTTTAATTATCTCCAGCGGGTTGTTTAAGGACGGCTCTCTCTCAAGAATAATTATTTTTTTTAGATTTCCTTAATATGTGTTACATTGGAAAGCATATATTTCCATCTTATAAGAGCTCATTCATGCTAAGCTTTTTCCTTAAGATGTTTTGCTTCTCTCTTAGCATGTATTTGTTCCAATCTACTTGAATTCTTTCCAAACTTCCACCAATTTGCTCCTAATTTAAAATACACCTGAAATTAGCATAAGTAGCTCCACATTGGTGTAATTCAAACAATAAATGGGTAAAAATATAAAAAAAATTATGCAATTAAAATCAATAGAAAATGCTCATCAACAACACCCCCACACTTGAATTGTTGCCTGTCCTCGAGTAACTCACTTAGGCACTCCAATGAAAGACTTGTAAAAAAGGCTAAAGATTAACCAAGCAACTCAATATGACTTTTCCAATCAAGTACAATAAATATCATCAAATTGAAGGTTGATAATGGCTTAACTCATATGGTCATTATACATATCAACTCCTTAAACATAAGACTAGATATCAAGGAATTCACTGAGATCATTATTCAAACCTATCATAGATCGATCAATTTGTTCAAATAATTAGGTTACTCATTCAACCATGTAAGATTCTCCAAAAGTACCATGCAACTAATCATTCCCATCGAATCACAATTCTACTTGGTTAACATCATGCCTTCTTCAAACTTCAACCTAATTCACAATAATCTGTCTCATATATACAATGAACCTAAATAAGCACAAACGCACTCAAATACTAATAAGCAAAGGCATGAATGAGAGGTCACTTGGTCTTGTATAAACAAAAGTGAACACCTTGTCATGAACACCAACCTCGATTACTCAACGAAGCCACATCGCACAGCGAAGTGAATGATTGCTCAATTATTTCTCTCTTTTTGTTCTTTTTTGTTCTTTTTTTTTCTCTCTTTTTGCTTTCTTTTCTTTGTTTTCCTCCCTAATCTTGCTCTCTCAATAAAATGCATTTTATGTATAAAACAACACGATGATCATCAAGTACCCGTTTTTCAAAGTCATGATATAAACCAAATTTCATCGATCCTTAATATTCACAACCTGTTTTTTATACTTCCAAATTCCCTCACATAATTAAATTAATCATGTATATATGTTAAATTCTAGTCCAAGTTCTCCTGAAAATCCATTGGAACTTCTATATCAACTTAGGATTATGCAAAATGAGTAAATTCCACCATATATCTACAACCACAATTCAGAAAAAGTCATGATCAAACAATAATTAGTCAACACTAATCATACCAATCACATTCATCATATCAAGATATAACAACTAACATTTAACCAAGCTTCGCATGATTTCCAACATAAATGACAAAGTTAGCTACCAAAAGACTCGTAATAATCCAAGTGAGTTACTCTCACCATGAATATCATCTCATTCCCCCCACACTTGAAATGAATAATAGATAACAATAAAGGGAAAGAGAACGAAATGATGAAACTTCCCTGAATATATAAGTTGTTGCACTACAACCATCCACACTAACTAAAAATGAGAGATCAAGCCATAAAAGAAGAGTGAAAGCAAAAGAGAAAACCAAACACAAAAATGAAATCAAAAGATAGAAATTTAAATCTACAGTCCTACAAGGTTGGGTTGCCTCTTAACAAGCACTTTTTTTAGGTCCTTAGTTAGACCTTAATGTTAGAGAATAATAATTCTCTTTGAAGGTCCATACCTTCGGTTGAAGCCCTAATATATAGGATGACTTATCAAAGATGAATGAGGTTTTGCACCTACCACCAATTCACTCTTCATACCTCTAATTGTTTATATCGGGTACCTTATTAAAGGATTTTGGCATCCAATTGCTTTCCTATAATCAAGAATTGTTACACTAATAAAATCCATGAACGCGGGTACCTGGTTTTCTTTAGATAAGTCCACAACGTCAACAACTTCTTCTTGCTTCTTAATTGGCTCGCTAACTAGCTCCTCCACACTTGTACACGAATTGTCCTTAACTTGCTCACTTGGCTCTACATCTAGAATGCTACGTACACTTTATTTCTCCTATTCAAGCTTTACTCTAACCAACTGTCCTAACTATGTTACCAAGTCATAGACGGATGCTGTAAGGCTATTAATGTGAGCATATATACTATCAAACTTGGCCTCATTTACGGATACGAAATGATTAAGCAACTTCTTCAATCTTGACTCATCTTCTTCTTGAAATGATATTCCATTTTTTGGGTGAAATTAGAGATAGATGCCTCTGTAGCTTGGATGTGAGTTTATGATGTGGCATTGGCCCTCTACAATAGATCTGTTAATCTTGATTCCTTGGATGTAGAGATGGCCCTGGTCAGTAGCCACCTCAATCTTAATTCTTCTTACTGTTGATGGTAGTAACTTTGTAGATGCATTTCAAAGAATCCATAGGTATAGTGCCCGTGGTGCTCATAACCCATCCACTCAACTCTGCTCTCATCGATTGAAGACACAAAGTTATTGTATCACTAGTAGTATAGATAGTCTTGACTATCCATGTTGATGGCTACCTATGATCACAAAAACATAATTGCATGCATAAACCAATCTCAATCAAGATAAAATAAAGGAAAAGAACAAACAAAACAAAGTCTAGAATAATCAACACCAAAAACCTCAGTATTAATAACTAGATTCCCTGGTAACGATACCAAAAACTTCTTACGGTCTAAACAACTTATCATTTTAATCAATTTAATCCAAGACCAATCAAAGGAAAGCGTACCTTGTCAACAAGTAGTATAAATCAAAGTAAAACCCGAGTATCATTCTCCTTAGGAATTTGAGCGTAATACTAGATCAATTAATTTTAGATTATCCAGACAACTTCAAACTTATTGATTAAGAGAAATAAAAACAAAAAACGAAAATTAAAAGAAACAACGAAAACAAAAACAAACAATGTTCAGTCTAAACATAAACTAAAGGAATAAGAGTAAAACTATTCATAAACTAGGTAGGGCTTCAAATTCAATGGGTTAAGCAAATAAGAAACACAGTGATAGATAGTTTTAAGGCCTACATCACTAATGCAAGACATAATCAATGGTCATGGAAATATCTTTTCTCTTTTAAACTTAATCCATCTATTTTTTTTAACAAACATACTAGAATAAAAAAGCAATAATTTAATGAAACCTAAGATCAAGTTTGTTAATCCTAGGAACCATCATAAAAGACTCTAGGGTCAGTTTAACACCTAAATTAAAATTTTGCACCTAATTAATTTTCCAATAATTAAAATCCTATGGTCATAGGTCCTCTAATCATCTAAAAATCCTACCAAGATGGACAATCCCACAAGATTAAATTTTAAGCATTTTAATTAGATAAAATTCCCATGACAAATACAAAACCATTAAAATCCTAACCCTAACCAAGCATTTAGGCACAAATAATCATCAATGGCAGCACAAATATAACATATAAAGACATATCTATTGATAAAAGAAAGAGTTAATACATTATAGGATGAAAAGAGAATGAAGCACAATTGAAATATGGTCTATCTCGAATAAATCACTCTTCAATCTTTATTATAACTGTTAGGAACTTGAATCCAATAGCAAGATGCTGGAAAGAACAAAACAAAATAAAAACGTAAGCTAAACCTAACTAAAACGATGGAAAATTGCCTAAGGAATGCTGCTCTAGTCTCTGTTGTGACCCCCCTGTCTTCTGTGTAAATGGCTTCTATTTATACTTAGAGGAAGGCTACTATGACTACTTGTTAAAGCTGTGTCATTTCTTTCTAGTTTTTAAGTGGCTTTTAATAAAACGATGTGTGTAGAAACCCATAAGGTGGTCATAGAGACTGTCATATTCAACTTGAATACCGTTGTATTGAACTTATAGTCACTGTATAAGGAGAAGAAAACCATTGTATATGCACATGTAGACCACCGTGTTTGAAAGCTTTAAAAGCTTTTCTGGTTTCATTCTTTAGCCACAATTGTTGACTATGAAGAAGACCAAGGATACTTTCTTTTCCTTTAATCACGTTGCTCTCTCACTTGATTTTTTCCTAGAAGCTTGCTCACAAAAGACATGATTTGACTTTAATCATGTTGTTATCTTCGATTTTTCTTCATTCGATTTTCTCCTAGAAGCTCCCTCAGGCATAGCTCTCACTTATCTTCACTTGGTTTGTATTTGTTTGCTCTTTAATTATATCCAGCAGGTTGTTTGAGAATGACTATGTCCCTCTCCAACATAATGGTTTTTTTTCAATTGGCCTTAATATGTGTTGCATTGGAAAGCATGTTTTTCCATCTCATAAGAGCTTGTTCATGCTAAGCTTTCTCCTTAAGATGTTTTACTTCTCTCTTAGCATGTTTTTGTTCCAATTTACTCCAATTCTTTCCAAACTTCCACCAATTTGCTCTTAATTTGACATACACCTTAAATTAACAAAAATAGCTCCACATTGGTGTAAATAAAATAATAAATAGGTCAAATATAACAAAATTGCAATTAAAATCAATAGAAAATGCCCATCAACATTTATTTTCTTAACCTTACATATTTGTATGTTTTTTTTTATTTTTCTACAAGTTCTTGATGATTTGGAACTGTTTTGGAGTCCATATCAGATTGAGGAGTTCACAACATATGCAGGAGCTTTCTTTGTATGTTTTGCAACTTTAAAACTTATTATTTAAGATCATGTTTTTGGATCTATCAAAGTATGATGTTTAAGTTACATGTTTTGTTTTCTTTAATAATCATGTATAACTAACTCATTTTGCAACTAAGGATTGAAGTTTTAATGATTTAAGAGAGCTTAAATACATGTTTATAGGTATGATTTTATTAATTGAAGGTCTAAACATCCTAATTTTAAGTTGGTCACTTAAGATTATAGTGAAAGACAATCTAAGACTTGAGAAATCATCTTAGGTTATTAGAAAAATCAATAAACAACATAAATCAATCAATCAATGACCAAACTTTGATTATTTGTGAGAGTTATAATTTTTAAATTAATTATCTAAAAGTCACCTTCTTATTTTAAAGCCTATTAATGTAATTTAATACATGACCAACCTTTAAATTAAGCTTAATAGAGAAAAGGCATAAATCCTAACCACAACTTTGTCTTAAAATTGTGAAAGAACTCTAATTCAGCCCTTTAAATTGTTTAAAGCTCAATTAAATCATTAATCAGCTGATCCTTAGCTATTTTCCTCAATTTGATAACTTTTAGTAATTTTAAAATCAATTTCACAAGGTTTGAAGCAAGTTAGGATAAGTTAGCAATTTTTACCCTCTTTAATCATTTAATTAGAGTTTCCTAGAGAATTGTAATCCAATTAATCTACTAATTATCCATTTGAGTTCTTAAAAACACTCCACTATATTACTAGTTTGATAGGTACACTTGCCTTTTCACATTAGTTTTCAATGTAAAATTGTTTAAAAACATTCCAATTTTCTTAAGTCACTTATCTAATGCAACAAAATTTGATGTCTTTGCTAGTGAATAATTGTAGTAATATTAGAAAAATTGATGTTAGTTACTTTTAGACTAGTAAAAATTTATCTTTCTAATTTTTCTGAACTTTTTTTCATATATTTGTTATTTTTACTATTAAGTGTTCTTTTTTGCTTTGTGTTATCTTATTTGTGTTATTTGCTTACATAATTAGTCTATGCTTTCATTTAGTTATCTTATTTAGTTTGCATGCGTACTCGAGGCTGAAATCTTAAGCCAGTAGACTTCATTCCAGAGCTTGAGCTTATGTTGAGAAAGAAAAAGAAAGAATCTCAAGCGACCACATCTGATCCTTTAGAAGTAAGAACATCTAGTGACACAAAAAAATGTAGTTGTTAGACCTCAATAAGAAACTAGAGAACTAGCCATGATGGGACTACTAATGGGAAACCGACGTAGACTTTTAACTAGTATTGACCAACCAAAATTCAATGCTAATAATTTTGAAATCCCGCATAGTATCATTTCTATGGTTAGGTCATCATATTTAGGAGGTTCAGGTTTAGAAGATCATAATGAACAATTGTAAAATTTATTTGATTATTATGAATTTTCAAAATTAATGGGGTCTCTAAAGATGCTATTAAGCTTAGGCTTTTTCCTTTATCAGTTAGAGACAAAGTTAAAGACTGGATATCCACACTTCCACTTTCTTCTATTATTATATAATACAAATTAATGAAGCTATTCTTAGCTAAATTTTTTCCACTTGCCAAGATAGCAAAAATGAAGAATGAGATTAGTTCCTTTATGTAGTATGAGAATGATAGTCTATATGAGGCATGGGAAAGATTTAGAGAGATGCTTGCTAAGTGCCCTAGTCATGGATTTAAAACATGGTAGCAATTATATATCTTTTACACTTATTAAATGCCTTTGACTCCTAGAACTATTGATGCTATAGATAGAGGATATTTCATGTGAAAGATTGTGATTGAAGCCTACAATTTGATTGAGGAAATGGCTATTAATAGTTTTTAGCACAATTCCTAACACCATTCAAGAAAGTAACATGGTGTTCATATGATTAATGACATAGTAGCTCTTGAAGCTTAAATGGAAGTGTTGAATAAAAATTTGGATAGTTTGTTGAGTGGAGTTGGCAGTAATTTTCATAGAGTTGATTGTGAAAGTTGTGGGAGTACCTCCCATTCATCCTTAAAGTGTCAATAAGGTAGTTATTTTGCTTAAGAATTAGAACAAGTTTAGATGTTGAAAATTTTATTAGGCAACAAGGAAACCCTTTTTCACACACTTATAATACCAAATGGAGGAACCACCCAAACTTTTCATGAAGCAATAACTATAACTACCAATAACCACCTTAAGTCAGCCCTCAGAGAGTCCTACCACTTGGCTTTAGACTAAATCAACCTCAAAGAGAGTTTCCTAGTTTTGAAGAGGTAGTTATAAAGTACATCCATTCTGATGAGTTTATTATGTAAAACCATGGGATGTCAATTAAAAAGTTAGAAACTTAAGTTAGGCAAATTTCATAACTCTTTATAGAATAAGTTACCTGGTAAGCTACCAAGCATTACCAAAGCCAATCCTAGAGAATATGCTAAAGTAATCATCTTGAGAAGTGGAAGAGAGTTTGAGAATGAAAGGAAGAAGGTTGAAGAAAAAGGTAAGGAAGTGATGGCATGACAAAAGAGGGAAAGCTATTAATAGAAGAGAGAAAGTGGAAGAAGAAGATAGAAGAGAAAGAGTACATGACAGAAGGGTGAGAGCTAAAGAAGAAGAAGGAAAGAAGAAAGAAAAAGGAAGATCAGGGTGAGAGCTCAGAGAAGTCACCTAGGTTTTTTGTTGATCCTATACCATACAAACCTAGGATTCCATACCCTTAAATGTTGAAGAACACAAACCTCAACAAACAATTTAGAAAGTTCTTAGAGATGTTCAAAAAACTTAATATCAATATCCCATTTACTAAGGAAATTGTTTAAATTCCCTCTCATGCTAAAGTTTATAATGAAATCATGTCTAAGAAGAGACGATTGGAGGAATATGAAATAATTAAGCTAAATGAAGAGTGTTCTACAATCCTTCTGAAGAAGTTTTCTTTAAAGCTAAAGGATCCTAGTAGTTTTCCTATTCCTTATACAATTGGAAGCTTACAGTTATATAGGTGTCTGATGGATCTTAGAGTGAGCATTAATCTAATGCTCTTATCTATTTTCAGAAAGTTAGGACTGGAAGAATCTAAACCAACTCTAGTATCATTGCAACTTGTTGATCGATCTATAACTTATCTAAGAGGAATCATTAAGAATGTTTATAGGGATGAATTATATGATATTTTCATATGTATTTCAATATTAATTCAACTCTATTTTATTTACTAAATGCTTATTTTGTGTCTATATTATGTTTTTATGCAGATTTGAATACTAGATGCAAATGAATATAAAAAAAGAAGATGATTAAAAGTGATTGGAAGCATTGAAAAGGAGTCTTGCAATTGAATTAAGAGGTCTTGCATTTTAAAGGCTCCAAAATGACATCAACCAAGGAAGAATATGGAAGAAGCTTTGAAATCTTGTTTTTGTTATCCAAAATGCAACACACTTAAGGCTAAACGTTGGAGGGGATGCATGGGATTTTTAATTAACAAAAGACCTAGAAAGGATAGGACAATAAGAGAGTTGGTTGCTTGACGAAGAGAAAGGCAAAAAATAGGAAGGTTGGTGGAGGTTTCAGCTACACACAAAAACAAAAAAGGATAGAGAGGAAGAATGGAGGGGAGACCTTGGTAAGAAGGGAGTAGAGACGTCAGCTTTGGTGGCTTCTTTTTATCAATCAATGGGAAGGAAGCTTTCCTAGAGACATAAGGTTTCATCCAAGAGGTTCATGGTTAAGTGATTAAGGGTGAAGCAGAATGCACATGGAGTCTTCACCATTTTAGCCAAACATTACGGCTTTGTCTCCTTGAATTCCTTTTTGGTTTTGTTTTGGTTTTTCTTGTTTTGTCTTGTTTTTGTTTTCAATATGCTGCTGTAAGTTCTACATTTAATCCATAGATGTACTTGTTGCTTACATTCCACTTATTTTCCATTGATTTTTACTTAATGCTTGATGATTTAGTGGTGATCTGGTGGCTTTCTTTTCCATAGCCGAATGGAATGTTTGACCTTAGCCGAATTTCACCTTTATTTAATCTTTGGATTTATATTATCATCCAATAGTTGGACATTGATTTATTTTCAAACATGAATGATAGTTTCAGATTTACCTTGATTAATTATTAAGATGTTTAAGGGTTTTATTTTATAGAGTTTCATTTATCCATAGATTGTTTGGTTCACCTATGTTTT